>VUQR01017133.1:0-36051 GCA_015108515.1 Hemichromis elongatus
TTATTTGTGAAGATGTTCAAGAATTCATTACTAGTTACGCTAAAGGAATCGTTTGCTCAACAGCGCTCTGACTTTTGGTCAGCCTGGCTACAGTGCTGAAGACAAACCTAGGGTTGTTCTTACTGTCTTCAATCAGTGAGGAATAGTAAGATGTTCTAGCTTTACGGAGGGCTTTCTTATAAAGCAACAAACTATTTCTCCAGGCTAAATGATGATCTTCTAAATTTGTGACACACCATTTCCTCTCCAGCTTACGAGTTATCTGCTTCAGGCTACGTGTTTGAGAATTATACCACAGAGTCAAGTACTTCTGGTTTGAGGCCTTATTTTTGTTTTGTTGGAGTAGTGTTCAGGTAGATGCTCTGCTCTGTGTTGGTACAGGGCATTGACGATGATAACAGTGGTTGGATTAAATTCTTAAGCGCTTTCAGAAAGACATCTACTGTGATGAAGTCTACTCTCCACTGCTGTGTAATCAATTGCAAATGTAAATGTTATCAGGAAATGATCAGACAGGAAAGGGTTTTCAGGAAGCACTGTTAAATGTTCAGTTTCTATGCCAAATGTTAAAACAAGATCTTCTCTCACCCCAACCGGTCGCAGCAGATGGCCGCCCCTTCCCGAGCCTGGTTCTGCCGGAGGTTTCTTCCTTCTTCCTGGTAAAAGGGAGTTTTCCATGTTGTGGCTATCATTTTTAACATCTACAATGATGTTAAAATCACCCACAATAATTATTTTATCTGAGCTGAGCACTAAATCAGATAAAAAGTCTGAGAAATCAGACACCAGGTGAACGATAGATGATAACAAATAAGACTGTTTTTTTAGTTTTAAAGCTAGGGTGGACAAGGCTAAGCATCAGGCTTTCAAATGAATTAAAAGTCTGTCTTGGTCTTTTATTGATTAATAGGCTGGTGTGAAAAATTGCTGCTACACTGTCCCTTCAGCCTGTGAAGTCCCATAGTTGACAGCACATGTCAGAGCACAAACCAGGCCAAAAAGTCCAAGGAATTGGACAATTCCGAACCTCCAACACACAATTGTATGGAGGCAAAGATATGGGAAAGGGTACAGAAAAGGTTCTGGAGCTTTGAAGGTCTGATTGAGCTCAGTGTCCTTCAACAATTGTAAATAGAAGAAGTTTGGAACCACCAGGACTAGAGCTGGCTATCAAGCCAATCTGAGCAATCAGGGAAGAAGTGCCTTAGTCAGAGGTTACCAAGAACCTGAAAGAATTCCAGCATTGCTCTGTGGAGAGAAGAGAACCTTTCAGAAGGACAACCATTTCTGCACAACCAGACAGTTCTCCACCAATCAGGCCTGTGTGGTAGAGTGGCCAGAGAAAAGCCACTCCTCACTAAACCGAATATGTTGTATGTTTGTGGTGTGCCATATAAGACAGTTTCCCTTTGTTCTAAAAGCAAATAAATATTGCATTATATTAAAAAAAAGAAGCCACTCCTCACTAAGGGGCAAATGACTGCCTGTCTGAAGTTCTCTAATCTGATGAAACAAAAATTAAACTCTTTGGCATGAATCATTTCCTCAATCATGCCTGGAGGAAACCAGCCACTGCTCACCACCTGACCAGTACCATCCCCACAGTGAAGCACGGTGGTGGCAGCATCATGCTGTGGGGATGTTTTTCAGCAGCAGGAAGACTAGTCAGGATCAAGGGAAAAAGGAATAAAAAATTATTACAGCAATGTACAGAGAATCCTTGATGATAACCTGTTCCAGAGCACTCCAGACCTTATACTTTGGCGAAGGTTTATCTTCAAACAGGACAATGACCCTAAGTACACATTCAAGACAACAAAGGAGTGGCCTCAGAATCACTCTGTGAATGTCCTTGAGTGGTCCAGCCAGAGGCCAAACTTGAACCTGATTGGACATCTCTGGAGAGACTGGAGAGATGCACTGATGCCTCCTATCTAGCCTGGTGGAGCTTGAGTGTTTTTTAAGAAGGATGAAAGAAACTGCTTAAAAATAGGTGTGCTTGCTTGTAACATCATACTCAAAGAAAGACTTGAGGCTGTAATTGCAGCTAAAGGTGCTTCAACATCGAGTAAAGGCTGTGAGTAGTTATGGCAATGTTATTATATATATATAGAACTTTAAGCAAACATGGTTTTTACTTGTCATTATGGGCTATTGTGTGTAGAATTTCATTTTGGAATAAGGCTATAACATGACAAAATGTAAATGTCAGTTAGGTTAAAAAAGAAGAGCACATATATTTTTTTCGTAAGTAATGAGCTTCTTGACTGTTAAGCTTTTCCAGTAGCATCCTAACAGCTCCTGGAGTAAATATGCTGAACACTAGGGGTCACTGCAGTGCAGCATATGAAAACAAAATTAAACAGACTCCTTGTCACTTCTTAAGCTAAAATTAGCCCGTTGAAGTCAAAAGAGGAGATGATAGAAGTTTGAAGTAGGAGCCAGAAACAAAAGTCAGCCCAGCTGTGTGTATTTGTGAAGGCCAAAGAAGTGCCAGATTAAATAAGTGAAGTCCAAAGCAGGCGGAGCAGTGTGTAAAACCTGATGCATACCATCTCATTTAATAAAAGAAACCAAATCCAGATGATAGTGATACTGTTGATGTGAGCTGTATAACACTGGGTATCTGTATTTGTAGCACACGTGGCAAAACATACAAAACATATACAGTACCTTGCAAGGTGAAGTGGCAATTCTTAAAGATCACAAAAATATGTACAGTCTGTTAAGGTTACACAATGCTTAGACACATACACTTATGTTTCCACACTAAACACGTCCTCCTTGCAAAGGAAAAAAATGTATGATAAGAAAAAAGAAAAAATACACTCAAGCCATAGTGTAAAAAATGCAAAGTGAATCACCAATCTGCAAAAAATGTGCAATTTTTCAAGCCATTTAAAAAATATGTACAAAACCTTATAAAATACTTGAAAAATAGACAACCAAAGGCAGGCTATGTCTGTGTGTAATCAAAGAAATAGGGTTTGTATACTTAATATAAAAATAAGTGTAGCTTTTGTATTTACTATTGTTTGCTTTGCATGAAAACTCCACCGTAAGATGGACTGATGGTAACAGCTATCACCAGCTTTCACCATTTAAACTCTCACAAATGTCCCTCAGAAGGACACAGGAAAAAGAAAAAAAAAACCTGTTCTTGCCTTCCACAATCCTCCACTTCTTCTTGTGTTTCTGGGCATAGCTAATGTCCTATAATGGTCTTATTGTTTAGTTTTGTATGATTTACAAAATCCTGTGGTTTCTCCACCAAACTGTCGGTAACTTCATTTGTGCATTTCCTCCTAGAAAATAGTGATAGTGGTTTGGACTTCATCACTCTGCATTTTTTCCAATACAATTGGCACTCTGTGTTGTGTTTCTGGGAATTTACTTGTGGTAAGAATGAAACTCCGGAATAATTCAGGAAGTGTGTGTAATAACCTCTGATCATTTGGTATGCTGTGGGTGGATAACGGACAAAAAGCCCTCACATGAATAATCTTTTTACAAGATAACCTTTCTTTAAATGGCACCAAGAGTGCTCATTTCCAGGTCCATATTTTTATTCTTGAACTCTGCTCCCTGGTTAAAAATAACCCTTTTTTTTAACCTTATACTGGTCCTTGGCGTAGCGCCTTAGTTCATCCTCTGTCTGAAGAAGCAGACAGAGGTCCCCTGCCCTCCTTTCAAACCGACTTTATTCCTATTGACTGCCCAACAAAGATACCCATATAAGGGATACCCATTCTTGGTGACATAATACAGAAGTAAAAGTAGAAAAAACTACCTGAACCAGTTCCAGAAAAGTTTGGATGGTATGTAAAATTAAGATAACAACAGATTGAAATGATTTTGAAATGTCATGAATCCATATTTTACAACAGATTTACAGATTTTTAGAAAACAAATTAAGCTGAAAATATTAGCTCTTAAATTGGTGGGCATCAACAAATCTCAAAAAAGTTTGGATGGAGGCAAAAAAATGCTGAAAAAGTTAGCATTACTAAAAAGAAACAACTGAAGGAACATTTTGCATCTAATTCTAAGGTTCACTGTCTGTGACTACAGTCCGCCCTGACATCCACAAATGCAGGATAAAGGTTTATCATACAAAGGGCAAGCCATACACAAACATCCAGAAACTTCTCTGGGCCAAAGATCATTTAAAAAAGACTGAGGCAAAGTGGAAACGTGTGGTTGGAAGCATTGAAATTCTTTTTGGAAAACATTGACGCAGTGCCCTCTGAATAAAAGAGAAGAGGTACCATTCGGCTTGTCAGCAGCTCTTAGTTTATAGTCCCTGATGGTATGGGGGTGCATCACTACCTGTGAAACTGGCAGCTTGGAAAGGCACCATCAACAATGGCCTTACACAATGCTAAACTGCAACTACAATGCTACAAAGAAGACCCATGACTACTGAGCAGCTTGGATCTCCTATCAGACACAAATGGGACAATAATCTGCTCCCAAAAGTCCAGCATCTGATCTCCTTAACTCCCAGGTTTTTAAAGATGAGAGATATAGTGATAAAAGTGATAAACATGGCCTTGGCCCAACTTTTTGCAACCGTGGAATGAGTTGATGTGTTTTCTTAAAATGGTACAATTTCTCTGTTAAAACATTTTGGTACGTTTTTTTTTATATTCTTTTGTGAATAAAATGTGGATTTATGACATTTGCAAATTATTGTGTTCTGTTTTTATTTCCATTCTATAGGGCAGTTTTTGGTTTCTTGGGGGAAGAGGGGGGGGTTGGCTGGGGGGTGCTTATGAAAATATTAGTAGGTCCCCTTTAAATGCTACTGAAAGCTGAATGTTTGTTGTTTTGCATGGAAATGTGACATTCTAAGATAACCATGCAGTGGCTTTTTTTTCCGAATACAAGTTGTTGGGTTTAACAAAATAAAAAATAATGGCTCTTGCCAAAAATAATTTTCCTTAAAGCTGTGAAACACAAAACAAATCATTGTGGTTGAAAAGGACTTCTGATATCCTTCTTGGCACTCAAAGTAAAATACAAGCTATTTTCTTGCTGAATAAATCCAGTCCAGTAATATCAGTTTCTCTGACTGCCCTATCAGTGACAATGTTTCTTGGACAAATCAGAAACTCTGGTGCTCAGGAGTTTTACACATCCAATCAGATGGTCTCGTAGAGCAGCATCCCACTGAACATGGTCAGAGGTTCGGAGGAGTAGGCCAGCTTCCCAGTTACGAGGTCGATACAGACCGTGTCCCCTTCCTCCATGGGCAGGATGATGTTAAAGACAGCTAAAGCTCCAGGGATGTGCTTTGCCTCAGCCATGGGCTTCTCCAGGCCCTCAGGTTGATATCCAGCTGAGTCCACTCGGGCCACACCAGTGTTGGACTTGGACAGCACTGCCTCAATCTTTATGTTTTTGTGGCCTGTCAGGATGCCACTGAAGAAGTACTTCCCACGCACAGGTGCTGTGAAGTAACCTGAGGGACAGGAGAAGGTCATAATGACTGATTGTGGACACTTATTGAAAAAATAAAAGCTACAATTGTTTTTAAACTATTGACATGAAGCTATCGAAATTCCCGTTGCAGTAAAACTCACCTGTTTTGGGATTGTAGGCATTATTTTCATTGACAAAGATTTTATTGAACACTATGGTTCCCGTGTTTCTCATCGGGCGAGTCAGGGCAGCAGAGAAGGAAAGGCGTGGAACATGGGCATCTGAGCCTGGAGGACCTGATGATAGAGCAGAAACAAAGAGAAGGTGTTACCGTGGATTTGAGATCAAAGAGTTAGGCGCACTTTGATCTGCTGTTTAATAAGAACACATACCCTGTTCACCTCTGAGACCTGGAAAGTAGGATGAAAGATAACAACAGAGAGTTAGTGATCCAGCAATACCATTCCTCGTGTTTATATTTTATTTTTATCACATTGTACATATGCAAAACTTTAATTAAGAGACATCAAAGATGCAGGAAATCCATAAATGTTATTGTACTAAGCAAAGTTTCTGTTTGTATCAGGTGGCATAATCAGGGGTTTCAAAACTAGGCTAATCTGAAAATCTAATCTTTACTGAGCTCCCATTGTTGAATGACTGGGTTTATAGCAAATAAATAATATAATAAAATATTTTCAGCCTAGTAAGAAAGCGGAGATGAGATGGGAAGGGTGAGATTTAATTAACCTTCTTTTTAATAACTTTTAAGTTTATGTATGACACAGCAGGTAAACCCTTTGGTGTATCCAAAAAAGGATTTTTACACATCCAATCAGATGGTAACCATGGGCTAGAACAATGACTACCAAAGTCGGGGGCCAGGGCACCTCAGTGGGCCAAGGTACTGCAGGTGGGCCATAGTAAGAACAGAAATTTAGTTTAAAATTACTCTCAAGTCCATACAGTTAAATATTTATATTCATGTGTTTACATATAAAAATTTAAATTATAACTAGTAAGAAGGAGTGCTCAATTATTGACATCCTTCATTACTCTGACCTAAATTTACTCTTCTGTATTGAAGTTTGTGTCCCAGTGGAAGGTGAGTCACACATCTGCCTTAATACTTTGCATATGACTGGGTAGCATTAGCGATTCATAGTTATATAGTTTATGTTTTTTGAGTAAAATTTGAAAGCAAATTCATCACATTCTATTGCATTTTGGTTAGTGCAATGATTTAACACTGGGTGGGTGCCATGTGATTTTTTTTGTGTGTGTTTTTTAAGTGGGCCATAACACTCTTGACTTTGAAAATGGCTAGTCTACAATATAGGTGCTAGCTGAGTAAACATCCTGAGAGTTTTTGGTGCACTTTTAATGCCAATTTATCAGCCACATAAAAATGATTTGCTGTGGTACAAATTGTACATTACTAAATAACATAGCTAACTTTAGCTAGCTCGGTTAAGCTTAACGTAACATTCCACCTTTTTGTCCAAAGATGATCACTTTTGGTTCCAAAAATAAAAAAAGAATTTTGAGTCCACAAACTGGGCCTACAGCATTTACCTGGGGGTCCCATTAGTCCCTGTTCCCCATCTCTCCCCCGAGGTCCTATCTTCCCTTCGGGTCCCATCGGACCCCGAGGTCCTTGCTCTCCTCGGAGCCCGGGTGGACCAGGTGGACCTGAAGGAGTGAAATGTTTGGTGAGACAGATGGAAAAACAATCTCTTTACCAGTAATGCTATCCCTTAAGAGAACTCTAAAAACATGTACAATAAGCCAAGGAAGCCATGATTTGTGACATGGGATGTGCCCCTTACTCTCACATTTTCCAAAACTTAGCTTTTAGACAGAGAACACACTTTAAAGTGTTCTTTACTAAATCATTTTATGACGATAGCCTGGAATCTTTCTTTCATCTATTTTTCCCTCAGTCCAAACATACCTCCCTTCAGTTGAGAGCTTTTATATCTTGACCAGCATTCAAATCCCATGACTTCTGCCCTCTGAGACTCACCCTTAAAGTCTTGTGTTTTGAATCTGTGGAAGTCCCTGACCAAGTCGACCACGGAAGAGTTCAGCCTGTGTATCTTCGAGTGGACATGAGGCAGCTGGACAGTCTGGATATTTTCAATAGCATTTCCTTGAGACGTAACTGTGACATTGAGTCCATTAACGCGGTTCCACAGCCCAGTCACATGTCGGTTCAAGCCATCCTTGATGACCTGCAGCTTTCCAGAAAACGAGTCGAAGCGTCCAGACACTTTTTCGAGGTTGGAGAGCCTTCGATCCAGGCCATCACTCGACCGCCGGCACTCCCCAATCTCAGTCATATGGTTGGTCCTAATTATTTGGATCTCTTTGTCCAGATCACTGAATCGAGTGTTTGAATCAGTAAGGTGGTCTGCCAGGTCCGTTTGCAAGTTGTTCACCTTGAAAAGAGTGTTGAAAGTTCTACAATGAAAAGACTTTTTTGTTTTCCTTCGCTCCACAATTTATTCTCCTATGGTAAGCACATTATCTACATCATCTGTCAAGAAAACCCAAATATCTGTAATATCCTTAACTATTTTCACAACTATATTAATATTCTATGAAAACACAGTTCCAAAGGTAACCATGATGCATTTGACTGACATAATGTTTTTTTTAGACTTTGTAAGGACATATTTTTCATTTTGTGTATTGTAAATAAAACAACAGATAGATTACCAGTGTAAATAAAAGCAGCAATTTATAGGAAAGGAAACGTTCTTGCGCTACACTTTACAGATTATGTTTTTATTAACTGATGTATTTGTAATATTTTTTAATTGTTTTACTGTTTCTGCAATTGAGAGGTCAAGCACAGACATTATAAAAGATAGTTGTAGCCCTTCTGATGTCACCCATTGGTTTGTAAATTAATGTTTTAAAGTCTTGAGTTCTGCATTTGTTTTTTATTGGCAGCTTGTTTTGTTTTTTTTTAAACTGAATGCGATCTTTGAGGGGATCTGACTTTAAACAAAAGGTAAAAAAAAATATGAAAAGGCGTTTATTGTTAGCTTGTCACTTCCACAACACTTTCACTGTGTTTTGTGATTTTTGTTTTTGGGAACTTTTTTGGGAGCCCAACACTGCTCTTTCTGTTTTTCCAGGCAGTTTCCACTGCTATGCCTGCTAATCAAAGCTACCAACGACTATATAAGGGGCGGGGGGGGATAAAAAATTATATAGACTCCTATTTTGGTTCTTTACCTACTTCATAACCACTCCATGATGCAGTCAACATTTATAACAATAAAAAGTGGAAAATGACTTTAATGGCTTTAATTTACAGGTTCACATGTCAAATAGGGGTTTGTATAACTATGCATCACACATTCTTACCTCAACGATGATATTGTCCTTAATGCCAGTCAGATCTGTTATCGTGTATCCGTGTGTCTGCACAGTCCTTCCCAGGCCCTTCAGAGTGTCATTAATGGAGCTAAAAGTATCCATGACCTCAGCCAGTTCTCCTTGGATAGACTTCAGATCCCCTCCTAGTTTTCCACTATGTACAGTATGACCTTCCAGGCGTTTCTTTAGATCATTTATGTTGGTTTTACACTGTACTGTACACTCCTCCACCTCCTCTCTGAGTCGTCCCACTTCCTCCTGGAGGTTGGAGCAAATCTGGGAGCAGGCGGATTCTCCCGAGTCGACTTTTCTCCGCAGATCCGTCAGTTCCGTCTGGCATCTGTTGAGGCTGATCATGGTAGAGTTTTTAAATGTGAGCAGGTCCTTTTCTATAGTGTTGCATATCAAACACTCCTTAATATCACGGCCCAAAGTTTCCACTTCTGTGAAGATCCTGTTGAAATGCTCGCCATCCTTCCCTGTCACAGCTGTTATCTTTTTCACATCAGTTGTTAAGTTAATCACTTTCTCAAACAGCGAGTCTCCTGACACAGACAGGTTGTTCAGTTTGGTGTTAAATTTTTGGATCTCATCCTGGTTAGCCACAACCCTCCACTCCAAGGTTTTCACAGTGTCTTCACTAATCCGATCTTTTCCGTTCGGCCCACAGGTGTCTCTGCACATGTTTGTGGTTGATGTTAGCCTTCGGTCAAGGAAGGTCGTGATGTTTTCCAGCTGGCTTAAACGCCGACTGTGGTCTTTGACTGTGTCTCCAAGAACAGCCACATCCAGCTCTACTTTACCAATCTTGTAGCTGTGGTCATCGAGCTGAACGAGGACCGAGTTTCGCAGCTGAGTGACGTCTCTTTGCACAGTTTCTTTCATGTTGTTCACAGTGTTAGTACACCTCTGCTCCGTCTTCCTCATTGTGTTATTCATCCTCTTCTCCAGTTCTCTTAGCCTGCCATTCAACCGGTCCTCTGTCACTCTTCCCTTTCCACCACCCGTCCCAGCTAGCTCCTTATCCAGCCGCCCTTTAATAGTGTCACACTTGTTTGCAGTGGACGTGAGTCGGACTTCTACATCAGACAGCCTTCTTCCCAGCTCAGTGACTGTGTTGCAGCAGGCCTGTGAGCGCTCTGTCTCACTGCGAGAGATTTCCAAGCTTTGCCTCAAGTGCTGGTCTATGGAGCTGATCCTCTTCTCCAGGGCTGTGATCCTCTCCCTGTCCTCCTGCTGCTGGCGCCTCAGGTCCTCCACGCCGACCTGAAGATAACAAGGCATAATGATAAAAATGATCATCATGAACAGCAGTGTTTTGTGGTTCAAATGTCTGGCTTATATTCTTCTTTACTTTAGAATTCTGTTTGTGATTTCTAAGGGTTTCAAAGGTACGAGAATAAAAATACTAAGTTTGCTTTGTTGTTCTGCTTCCTAGCAGGAGTAATTTTATCCATATGCTAATACCATGTGTACTGAGCCATCTACACATTACACCAACAGGAAAGCTGCTTAGCCTTGTACAGTCATCCAATGATCAAAGGTTGTAGAGCTCACTATAAAGGAAGGCAATTTTGATGAAATATTGTTTCTCTGGCCTGTAAATATCAGTAATTTTCTATCATTGCAAAGAATTTGTTTATATTTTATATGTATACAGTGCATACTGAGGCTATAGCAAAGGGCAATAATTTTGTCTTGAGCTGCCATGTTTGTTTACTTCATTTAAGCTGCAGGTAGATTTGTAATCATATCCTACTGACTGAGATCATAGCTGGCAAAAACACTGACAGCATAAAACTTAGCTAGGCTAATGCTGAAGTTTCTTAAACCTGCATTCTAGTTGAAGACCAAGTGATGGCAATAGCTGTGGTTGCAAAACAACTTATGCCAGTCCTATGGGTAAATGACTTTCTGCCTTTACCTCTGTAAACATTTTCCTGCTTGGTTTATGGGCTCATTCAAACTTTTCATGTCATATTAAATAAAAAAGTAAATTCATAAATCTTTGTCATTCTACCCTTTTTTTTACTATTTTACGAAGGACTTTATAGCCTTGTTTTTAAACAGGTGCTAGATAGCAGATTAAAAAAACAGTATAAGTCAACACGGGGGTGGTTAGGCTGATAGCTAGCCAAAAGCATCAGTAGCTTCCACACAGGAAGTGACTAACAGTGACATGAAGACCAAAGACCATGGGCAAAATTACCCCCTGATGATGAAAAGCACGCAGGCTAAACTTTTCTCATTTTTGAGGCAAATAAGCAAACTGACTACCAATAAGAGCAGAGTGTACATACAGCAACAGACACAAGATGACATCACTTTCTCTAGTTTACTTAACAAGTGTAGGTGTTGTTAAAAACAGCGGTTTTGAGAAGCTGCCCAGTGAAATTTAAGAAATTGCCCGTGCTATAGTGCTTCATATGCAGCATTTTTTGATTATATGTGCTCAGAGTAAAGTTCTGACAATGCAGGAGCAACTGTGACAAACAAAGAAGTGGCTTTGTGCTGCGGTATGTACAAGTGTGGGGATCTTTATGTGTCGAAGCCCACAGATGGACCCATGACAGCACATGAGGCACATAAAAACTCACTTTATGCAAATAAAATCTGATTTATGTTGAATCCTAACTGTCTAAAAAAATCATATAGTCAGTGAGCCGTTCCCTTATTGTCATTTCACTTTTCTAATCTTTCTTTTGGTGCTTTCTTTCTTTTTTTAAAGTAATCCTTCTTTTATTGTTTGTTTGTGCAGTGGTTTATGTTGGAGTGCTGTTTTCCTGCATTACAGCCAGCATGGGGCCATTATCTTTTACTGCTTCGGGCAGAAAAAAATCACTTCCCACAGGGGGGAAAGGCATGAAAATCTAACTGCTATTAAACGAACCACAAGTACTCCATTTTTTTTTATTGGTGGTGGGGAAATAATGGTGATTGTTGCCATATTGATATAATTATGACATAATTAATTATGACATATTGGACTTTACCTGACAGGCAGAGCAGGAAAGAGACACCCTTCTCTCCAGCTCTGTCAGTATCTCTTCCTTTAGGATGTTCAACTGGTTACCTCCAGCTCCTCCTCTGCCCACTCCATCAAGTTCATTGCCTCCTCCGTTCACCAGGTGGTTGTTGATAGTAAGCAGCGTCTGATCATGTGCCTAAACAACCAAAACAGTCCCAGAAACGAACATCATCCATGCTTGCATGTACAAATAGCAGATTTATAAACAGCCACAGAGGTGCATATTAGTTACCTGTGTTCTGTTATAGAGATGATCCAGCTTTGTCTGGATGCTGTTGATGGTTTCCTTCATGTGCGGCTGTGCTGAATCTGCAGGGACAATGGCCCCAGTCAGCCCGTGCCTATGAAGTAGAAACAGTTTTGATTTCCTCGTGTTTTGGCCCAGTTAAAGAAGTGTGTGATAAGATGGAGTTTTCATCCACTCCAAAGTTAAGGCATATTTCCAGTACAATAAACAGGTATTGATATGCCGTGTGCCATCCATACATGACCCTAACAGCACTTCTACAGTTTCTTTATTTCCATTAAACAGCGTGACCACAGTCCATAAAACAAAGCATGCACGTGTTTTAAAAACAACGTTGACGTACAGCCTCTGGTTTATGCCATTAATGGTGGTCTGCATGTTGTTGAAGTCTTTGGTCAGGCCATGAATGGTGTTCTCCAGCTGCCTGATCTTCTCTGTGTCACCTGGACAAAAGCAAAGGAGGGAGAATAAGCAGCTGAAATGGAAGTGTAAAATGTGCTGCTTAATGCTACAAATATATTTGTCTAGATATAGCTATGTTTTTTTTATAGTTAACTACTTATACTGATTGATTTAAAATCTTTCTATAGTTAGGGCTGGACCAGGTGACCCTAAATCCTCCCTTAGTTATGTTGCAATAGACTAAGGCTACCGGTGGATGCCCATGATGCATTGAGTTTTTCTCACTCACTATGTGTTAATAAACCTCTCTGCATTAAATCATACTTGTTAATAATCTCTGTCTCTCTTCCACAGCATGTCATTTATCCTGCTTTCCTTCTCTCACCCCAACTGCTCGCAGCAGATGGCCCCGCCCCTCCCTGAGCCTGGTTTCGCCGGAGGTTTCTTCCTGTTAAAAGGGAGTTTTTCCTTCCCACTGTCACCAAAGTGGTTGCTCATAGGGGGTCATATGATTGTTGGGGTTTTCTCTTTGTGTATTATTGTAGGGTCTACCTTACAATATAAAGCGCCTTGAGGCGACTGCTGTTGTGATTTGGCGCTATATAAATAAAATTGAATTGAATTGATTTTTGACCTTTTTCAGGTAATAATGGAAACAAACAGTCCACTGAGGTTCAGTGGATGTGACACACTTCCAATTAACAACATACTTATAAATAAAATAACCTTATCTTCATTTTTTAAATTTTATGACTATTTGATGTTTTAAAGGCTTTAAAATGCAGTAGTCCTTTACATTATCAGAGGTCAGAAACCTAATTCATTCTTCAGTTATCAAAACTCACAAGATACTTGTGGAAAAGTACAGACACCTCAAGCATGGGGGCCAAAACTTGTTGTATATTAATAACATGAAGAATATTTTATGTTTTTTTTAAAAATTTCACCTTCTCCTCCCCGCTGTCCACCACCTGTGTTGTAGCCAGTCTCTGTGACAGCAGTCTCAGGGGTCCCCTGTGGTCCATTGTGGCAATCTTCCCCAGAGTAACCATGGCAACACCTCCACTCCATTTCTGTCACCATCTTGTAAGCTACTTTATATCTTGGTCTCCTGTATGTCCGATAGCTGAGGACGAAAAGAGAGTTTGTGAAACGACATCCAGAGTTTCATGTGCTTTCACTTGACAGGAGTCTGTATGAAAAGCACTGTTTTTAGTTTTTGTTGGTCATCTTTATGGCTTGACTCAAAAACGGTTTTATTTTCTTTAGCCAAATGTACCTTTATATTACTTGCAGTCTTTTTTAGTCAGTATAGGTATTACAATAAATGACAGAACTTTTTGACTTAACAGTCTTGCAGATCCAATTTTAACTACAATAAACTTCAAAAATGCATCCAGAAACAAAGACATCACATCACAAGGGATATGTCAGTTTTTTATATACAGTCTCTAGGTACACATGTATTTGCCTGTTAGCATGCTATCATTTGTGTTTGGTTCAAGGTGAAGCCATGCCTGAGTGCAGTCTGACCACTAATAAAGCACCAAATTTTTAGCCTTATTGGTTTCTGCCTTCAAAAACTCCTGCCAACTTGATTCCGGTGATGACACTGCATGATTTAATATTTGCAATGTAACCAGGTCAGGGACCTGTAACAGCCCCTAAACCCTGAATAAAATATAATCACTGTGCTGTACACTGATATTCATGTGCAAAGGTCATTAGATGTCAGGAAAATCGCAACAAATCATTTACTGATGATGAATGAGATTACAAGGACTTTAAATTTTATTCCTGTCCCATTTTCCAAAGGAACTGCATTGAGCCAGTACAAAATCTTCTTGTTCATAGACCATTCCTTTGCAAAAAAAGAAAAGAAAAGAATGTTTTATTTGGAAAGCTTTGCTGGAGTTGTGTCATTAATGTGCCACTCAGCTCTGCCTCTGAAGAGGTCTCATTTGCAGTTACAATGCAATAAATAGACCAAAAAATTGGCCAAAACTCTCAATAAAGATTTATCATCACAGGCATGTTAACAAGCCGCGGCTGCAAAAGTTCAGCAGGTTTTTTTTTTTTTCTTTCGTGACATTCCACAAACTTTACTGTAGGTAACACAGAGCCTTTTCTGTGCCATAAAAAAAAGTTTTCATCTTCCAGCTCACTTTTCTGTGAGCGTGAGAAAAAAGGTCCTCTTAGAAGAAAAACAAAACAGGGCCTGGAGAAACAGAAGCAGGATTGGGCAGAGTTAGCAAAAGAAAGTGAGAGAATCATAAAAGGAAGAAATAGAGAGTAAGTAGAAGATTGTTTTTGCAGGGTAGGAGACTAGACTGCGGTGCCTGGAACTTCTGTTGGCTTCATTCTTAACATAGCCCAGGTTTAGACTGAGGCCCCTGGCAGACATGGGGATCAAGCGGCAAGGCCAGGGTTAGACAACATAGTGAAAACTTCAAAGGAGGGAAAACATCAGCAATACTTGATTAATGTTTTCTCCAAACACTACATCCACATTTGGAAAACCCATTTAGTGAGTCCTATCTGTAGTAAATGTGCTCCGTTACTTTTAATAGTAGATATTCACCGGTGTGCACCAAAGAGACTTGAGACTTTATCACCGAGATTACCCAGAGGCCAACACAGAGCTGCACTCATCTGGCTACACACAAGCCCAGCTTCAACCAGGCACTCTCCTGACCTCACGGTTGAAGCCCAGGAGACAAAAGATTGAAAGAGCTGAGTGAAGTCTACAGACAGGAAATAGAACAAGATGATGGATACAGGATGTAGAACTTCTGTGGCTTTGAAGATGGCAAGTCTGAGGAGAAAGACTAAATGCGGATTAGAATACGGAAACATGGAGACAAGGCATGGATACTCACGCCACTCGAGGACACTGTCCCCAGGCACAGCGCTGATAGTCCGGTTTGATGTAGGTCTCCACGCCATCCTCCATCACACAGCTAACCGTGCGCGTCACCACATAGGCACACCAGTTCCTATTGAACAACATAAGCAGGGAAAAGGAAATGGCAGATGAATGAGTGCGTGATGGCTATCAGTTTGCTCAGAGTTTAGAGTCAGGCGTTAACACAAACATAGTAGACCTCACCCTCACTCCGGTTCTGTTCTATGTTCCCTGGCACAAAAAGGAGGGAAGGAATAATAACAAAAATCTGGTCACATGTTGAATGTGAGTCTCCACTGTTTGGAGCTTTTGCAGATTAATATCTCAGGACTTGGACTTGGAGTTATTATTCTGTGGTGCACTCAAGAAAATTTGGTGCAAATGTCAGATCATTTATGAGAAGTGCATGAATTTAACAATGACTGCAACACACCAACATCAAGTTCAATGCAGTATTTATGTTATATGTTCAATATTGTTGTTATTGTTGTTATGTTCAATATTTATCTTTGCAGTAAACCCAGAGTTAAATTTATTCACAAATGCCCAACATAATATTTATATAAACTATTCAGATGCATATATCTCATATCTCATATCTGAGATATAAGTCTTGAACCAGGGTTCACATTTTCTTGAGAAGTTACTGCAAAAGTAAATTTGATTTTCTCCGCAAGTCGTCTTTAGTTCATTTGATAATTTTTTCAAAAAATGAAGCAACACCTTCATAAAACAATCTCAGCTGCTATTCTGTAGAAAATGCTTTTACAGGTAATTTAAAAATAAATATTAGAAAATATTTGCATCGTATTTTGTATGTATGGTATGTAAGCTTCAGGTAGATATACTCTAAAGGTGCTTTAAGTATGAAAGTGCCTGTTTGTGTTTCCCCTTACAGATAAAAATTTAAAAAGAAAAGAAATATAATAGTAAGAAAACATTTAGCCTAGTTTAGCACATAATGTAAACACTGGGATGCAGGGAGCTGACCAAAGCTGTCGTCTAAGGAAACAAATTAGCAACATTATCTTCCACTTTTTCTAAATGCAGTTTTATTTGCTGTCTTTGTTAACTTTGATGTTCCTCACAAGCTAGTTGTGCTAATGCTAGGTAAGTTAGTGGACTTCACATAAAAATCACACAAAAAGCTGAAGTTAGTTTATGATATTAACCTCAGTATACACTGTCCACATGGTGTTCTCTGTGATTGTTTCACTGTATTTGTATAGTTGATACTGAGTACATGACCTTTTGAGCCACAATGGACAGCAACTCAGTGCATTTCGGTGCATAGACATGGTCAGACCTGCTACGGTCAGACCATAGACCTGCTAAACTTCAAACCAAGGTCATTTAGGTGACTTTGAACGTGGCATTGTTGATGGTGCCAGAGAGGTTTATTTGAGTATTTCAGAAACTGCTGATGTGGGATTGGGATTGTCGCACATGAACACTTCTAGTTTTTCCAGAGAATGGTCAAAAAAGAGAAAACTGATCAACTGAGGAGGATTTTTCTGTTAATGAATTCAGAGGAGAATGGGCACTCTGGTATCAGCTAAGAACAGAAACCTTACACTACAGCTAGCATAGGCTGTGTTACAAAAGTAACATCATCTCAAACTGGTTTCCTGAACAGGACAATGAGTTCACACTACTCAAATTCCACAGTCACTAGATCTCAATCCAGTAGAGCACCTTTGAGATATGGTGCAAAAGGAGATTTACATCATGGATTTCAGCAACCGTGTGATGCTGCCATGTCAATATAGACCAGAATCTTCAATTAATCTTTACACCAATTGATTGAATGTAGCGCTTGAAAAATTAAAGTAGTTCTGAAGGCTAAATGGAGTCTAACCTAATACTAACAAAATGTACTTTGTATATATATATATATACATACACAGAAAGAGAAAGTGTGTCCGGTGTGCACATGTCACTGCTAACAGGGTAACCCTTTTGATAAACCCTCTAAACCCCCAATTCCCACCAGTTCAAGGAAACGTGTTCGTTGATCCTACAGTATGCATATGGACAACCACGACACCAAGCATAAAGTAGCTGCACAGAGCAAAGATCTTAATCTTGTTTAAAGCAGGCTCTTTTATCATCAGATATGAGTGGAGGTTACCTGGGTTAGCTGGCTTGTGGCCACAGAATAGTGAACCTGTTGGCAAATATAAATCAACAGTAGCATTCATCTAAAATTATGTTTCCAGCCACCTGTTGAAATATTCACTCATATTATGTACTTTCCCCCCTCCTTTACTAAGCTTTGAGGGGACTATTTGGCTCTTTACTGTAGCTCCTAAGTGCTTCTTGTTCACAATCTATTCACTAACTTTGTTTGCCAGTTACTTCAGTGGAAACAGCTGCCTGCTGTGGCTCAAATAACACTGGCTGCTCAACTGAAAAGAACTTTTCACACTAAATTGAATCCATTGTTGATAAAATAATGCTCATTATAGCAGCTTTCTAATGTTAGGTTCAGGTTTTAACTCAATCCATACTTTTCACTCCAACTCAAATATTAATCCTAAAATAATTCCCATGAAGTGGACTGTCAAAAATTTGTTAAACAGCAAAAAAAAAACCCGTCCCTATAAACATGCTTTCATAGCATAACCCTCACTCCCACATACTCCCACAGTCTGCAGGCTACTCCGTTTGTCCTCATCTGCCTTATCTCCCTTGACCCTCAGATGTTTCTCTTGATAACGGCTGCAGATAGATTTGAGAAACAGACATCCTTCAGTCACTATCTGTCATCATTTTCATATTACCCACAATCCTCATCCACTACTATTTATCCAGTGATCATTATGGCCAATTAGCGTCACTCCCTGAGTCATCCATGCAGAACTATGAAGCTTTTTATGGATAAAAGTTGGAGAACACAAGGAGCTCCTTCATACTGGGAAGTCAATCAGCAGCTTTAATCCCTCTGTCTTCATGTCTGTCTCGCTCTTTCATCCGTCTGTCTGTCAGTCTTTTATAGGTTATCCTTGTCTTTGTTACCGTCTTGTTCAATCTCACACAGCTTTTGGCACTCGAGCCTCTCTCCGTCCATCTCTGTTTATTATCTGTTTCTCGTCTCCTTTACTTTCCTTTTTTTTTCTCCTCCTATATCCTTCGTTCTCCTCTGCCCCCCTCACCCCACCCCATAAACTGCCCCCTTCTTCATTCCAGAGCTTGTCTCATTGACAAGAAGAGTTTATCATGTTATGACCCTCCCTCACCCCTCCTCTCCTCATGACCTATTACCTCTGTTCATGGGAAAGTGAACTAATTAGTTGTCAGACTCTACTGTTAATGTTTGTTGACCTGAAACCTAAGTACAAAATATCTACTATAAATGGATGGAACTAGTTTGATGCCACAACTTATCAAGGTCACTGTCAAAAACTGTACTTATTGTTGGAGCCTTTTTTATTAACTAACACTATAAACAGAGCAAGCAAATGTTTATTCCCTAATTACAACAAGGCTTTCCTAAAAAAAAAAAAGTAACATATCTGCTTTGCTGGGTCAAGACACTTGCAAATGCGTAAGTATACCTGATGAAAACTGATCGTGGTACGACACCAAATCCTGAACGTTACACAGACGAATGCTGAGGTCATTTCCACATAAAGTAGACCAAAGTGACAACTATAGATGATATCATTGCAAATGATCTTTTGTTTTTATATTTGTTTATTCAAATGACAACAAATATGGTTAGACGTATGCAGACTAGTATTACTGGAGCATGTTTATTAAAACAAAATAACAACAGTAACAACACCTTTAATCTATTTAGAGTTTTGGAAATAGCCAATTTAATTACAGTTGTCACATGGTGAACTTAATACATCAGATTAACAATTATCCCTGCTCTGTTTTGCATGTCAGCATCATGAACTTTGGCAGCTGCATGAAAAGAAGCCTCACTTGTTTACACAGTGATAAAAAGTTTAATTTAAAATGGAAATTAAGCGTGTAAGATTTTGTTCAACTTTTAAAAATGTAACCTATTTTTTTATATTTTCTTGTAGACAGAATGTTCATATTTAAAATAGCCAAAGTTACAAAATGAATTGTTTATAGCACTATAAATGGTTTGGCTGTTTTATTTTTTATTTTTGGGTTGTTTTTTTACAGATTCCCTCCTGAAACAGCCAAAAAAACCTGATTTATGTCTGTTCTTTCTCCTCTTAGGTGAATGAGTAAACCCCTGTACTCTAGAGCCATGGTTTACTTGGCTAATGTTATGACACATTATCACTGACATGTATTATTGGGTTAAAAACAGTCGTTTCGTCTGTTAAATCCGCCTGTGATTCCCCTTCATTAACATCTTTTCGGATTGGCTGCAGGACACTGAAAGAGAGTACTAACTTTTCCCTCTGATGTCTGTTATGATGTTGAATTATTATTTATGGTGTTATCGCGTACTGTTTTGGTAGAACAGTGGCTTAATGAAAGTAAGCTCTCTGGATAAAAACGATAGTTTCCTTCAGACTAAATGCTTATATTTACATGTGAAGCGGAGGGTGAGAAATTTAATGAGGATAATACGTTTTGTTTCAGTGAACACAAAAGGTATTTTTTAATTATTTTGACCTTTATTGTAAGTATGTAGAAGCTTTTGTTCTTGGAGAGTCAGTATCTGTGTGTTGATCCCATAGAAAACAGTTGTGCAGATGTTGATTCAACCTGAAGTAACCCTATAGCTGCTACATAACAAAACGTGACTCACCTTTAGGTTGGCAATCAGCTGCTCTGACCCCCAATCTTTGTCTCATCTCGTGGCAGGTTAGAGCTATCACTAAGGCATCTAAAACAGCATGTTTCAGACAGAGGTTACTACAACGTTTTTTTAATGTAGAAAACTGAGATGTTGAAATTGCACTTCTTAATTTCATATGAAGATATCTAAAGGATTAAATGTGTAGTTAAACATCTTTAGACCAAAAGGGGAGTTTTCACTCACTTAAGATCAAAGTGGGCTGCCCTTGATGTACAAGGCTAATGATACGTAGGATGACTGCTTCTTTTTTTCTTTTTCTTTTTTTTACCAATAAGACATGGAGTTTGAGTGTTATGGGAATAACACATGAAATATTGATGTCAGATAAACCCGTGTGCAGAAACTTGTGGCTTATTTGGTCCCTTTACAGCATATCACATTGCCTCACACTGATGTGAAGTGGTTGCAAATTTTGGTGGGTTTCAGTTCAGCCTGGAGTCAACTCCAAATCCAGCACGACTGAATGACATTTGGCTGAAATCATCCAGCGCTCATTCGTCCAAACAGCACTGGAGCTGTCTCTACATGTTTCCACGGATTCAGCACAGAGCCTCATGTGATTTGTTCCACTAGCTGTGCATTGGGTGTTTTTAATATATTACATTTTCTTCAGTTGCATTGTGTTTAATGCCTTTATCAGAACCTTGCATCCGATTATACAGAGTAAAACTCTCCTCTATACCCCAAACCAGCTTCCACGGTGTGGTGGTCCATTGCACTGGATTATGCTACGTGGTGGATTACTGGGTTATCTCCTGGTCTTGCTTTCTTCTACTTAAAATGACTGAGAAATGGGAATCTAACACGTTCATCAAAGCAGAAGGGAAAGAGAGCATTTAAAGTCACACAGCAGTGGTTAATCATCACAGCTCATCACCCTGTTCTTGCATTTCAGCTGACTTGTTTTTGTCACAGTGAATCACTGGGACAGCGCTGCCGCTCTATTATCTTGACTTACTGACTCTCAGCATCACAGACAGCAGATAAAGCTTAGAGCTGGCAACACCCACACCTGATTTTCTCTGACAGAGAACAGGCGCTGCGTCTCATATAAATAACCATCTATCATTTTTTCACTTTTGAGCAGACACAGATGTGCAAACACGCACCCGTATCCATATACATCCATAACTGCCTCGATTTTGGCAGCGTTCAAACATTTAGTGTACACACCACCGTCGTTGTGGGCTCATTTTCCAATCTTTCCATCATGGGATTTTCACTCCAGTGAAATACATGAGAGCGGTCTTTATGTTTGTCAGATGATGACGAAAGTCTAAGCGTAAAACTCAGTGAGTGCGTGTCTGTCCCAAAAGCAGACTTTGGTGGAGTTGTTGAAGTTTGTCCCTGTATTCAGGCTCTCTGCTGCATAGATGACACATTTGAAACTTTTAAGCTTTCAGCAAACCCGCTGGCCTTTTCTTCTCTCTGGCTACTCAGCATGAAGTTAAGCATTCTCAACAGTAATCCAATAAAGTTCCATTAATCCAAACGGCTGCAGAGAAATCACTCAGATGAAAGTCCACTAACTAGACTTGGCGTCTTTTTCCATAAATGTAAAATGCAATTACACGCACACACAGCTGTACATTCCTAAAAAGCACGAGCACATGCGGCGTACAAAGGTAGACACAATACTGAGTGTCATCTGCTTATTTTTCATAAAACCACATTACTATTGTGAACTTACATCAAGCAAAAATCAATAAAATTACTGCTCAGAACATAACATGGCCAGAAAATGTGTTCTTCCGTGGACTCACTGTCAAAGACCATCACGTATAAATTACTACTTGCTTTGAATTTTACAGTGCAAGTATTTGGACAATGGACCATTTTTGTAGATTTGCCTCTGACTGAAGTGCAAACTTTAAGCTTTATTTCAAGTCATTTAACAAAATTATTCCATTAGCTATTTAGGATTAGCAGATGTTTTTTTATACATAATGCTCTATTTTCAGAGCTCAAAAGTTAATTGGGCAAACTAATAGAATTTTAAATAGAAGGAATTGTTTTAACATTTGGTTGTAAATCTTTTGCTGTTAATGACTGTCTGAAGTGTAAAACCCATGGACATCACCAAGTGCTGCATTTCCTCCAAATCGTTTCTCCTCCTACAATATTTTTCTCTTCCCTCTATCTGGTAAGTTTCATCTGTCCAAAACGTATTTTTTTCAGAACTCTGTGGGCGCTTTTATGTGTTTTTCATGAAAGCTAGCCTGTTCTTCCTGTTCTTGAGAGCAACCAGTGGTTCACAACTATGAATTTATTTTTTTAACCAACTAAACATTGTTGATTTGTTCACTCCTAAAGTTTTTGCTTTTGTAACGCTTCTGGCTCTTCATAAATCACAGACGCTCAGAAGGTTGGCTTTTCATGGTTTATCCTGCAGAAGACATAAAACACACTCAACATGTGTCTTCTGATGGTACCAGCAATTGTAGCTCCCTCACAGTGCAAATGCGCCTATTGAGGAACGGAAGCAAGATCCGGTTTCCAGGTTTTCAAAATAAAATACAACAAAGATGATAAAATTCACACTTAAAATAATAATTAAGACCAGGTAAGTACATGCTTTTCCAGATGTATTTTTAACTCTGTTACACTATCACACTCACAGGAATATTATTATATTAAACCCATGAGTGTGATATTGAGAGTTCGCGTTGACATTACCACCAAAACATACCAAGTTTAACACTGGGAATAAACTCCAGAGCTTCAGGATCTGCTTCATTTACCATGAAACAATACAATAACAGTTCTCGCCTGGCCTTGAAAGAGCTTGTCAGTCAGTTGTCCAATTACTTTTGAGCTACTGAAATTAATAGGCTGTGTGTAAAAATGGCTGTAATTGATAAACTGTCATGGCCGGTGTGTTTGCGCAGTGGACCCAGAAGCAGACGCGGGAGAGAGAAAACTAAGGTTTAACAAAAAGGAGTAATAAAACACAAAACAAAGGCAAGGCAAACTTAGGCAAAACTAAACTAGAAACTAAACTCGAATCAGCTAAACTCAATATGAGGACTAAGATGCGAGACATAACATGAAAACTGAACAGCACCATGCAAAACTTTGAACATTAAGTAAACTAAATGTGACAAGAGCATGAACCTGAACAGTAGAAAGCAAGACTCTGTGACCTGACCTGACCTGACCTGACTTGACAAAGTAAACAAACAACCCCACAATGAACACAGGAAGACAGAGGATTTAAATACACAGAAAGGATAATTAAGGAAGTGAAAACGCCTGGGGAAACACAGCTGACACAGATAAAGAAAATGCCGCAGGGGAAACAAAACTAAACACATGGAAACACAAGACTTTCAAAATAAAACAGGAAACACGGAGAGAAGTAGATAATGACAACACAAGCTTGACAATAGGACATGGAACACGCAGACATAAAATACATAACAGCTGGGGAGACAGAAACGATACACAAGGAGAGGAACATAGAAACAGGTGAGGGCAACAAGGCACAGACATAACTAAAAATCATACATAGAGAACAAGATAGACTTATGCAGAAAACAGAAAACGACACATAAACAAGGGAACATGGATGAAACTTCAACTAAACAAAACCTAAGACATACTAATTATACACTAGAACTTAACATTACTCTAATACATCATGAAAAATCCAAAATCCAACATAAACTCAAAACTTGGATTGTTTCCTAATACTCACAACATCCCGCGACATAACTCATCAACCAAAACTCTAAACATGTCTAAGAATGACATTGAGACATTTGGACTTCAGAGAAGCTTGTAAAGCCAAAACTTTGAGCTATTACAGGCAACTGAGAATTAAAGGCTTTAAGCATTCATGTTTGAAATGCACAGGTCTCCATGTATGGGTCTCTACTATTCCCTCCTTCAGTGGGCCTTTGAGCAACATTTCCTTTACTATATCAGCTCCACAATAAAACACTGCACATGTGCAGAGCAGTTCCTGCACATGCTTCGGGATGTTTATGACTACATTGTGTATTTTCAGAATGCTTGTCTGATAGTAGTAGATAAAGCCAGAAATGTAAAGCTAAAGTACAATGATTTCTCCACATTCAAACATCTATTGTGCTGTGCAACCAAACATTGTTAAACCTCCTGAACTTTAGTTGTAGTTGTGGGCTCACTCTGTAGAAATGTCATGCTTTCCTTGGAAATTTTGTTGGAAGCTTTCCCTGAGCCAGTGCAAGTAAAACAATTTCAAGTGTAAGTGGACTAACTGGCCACTTCAGTAAATGCAGAACAAGGTGTAACTGAGGCTGGGGTCATGTGGAAATTATCCACACGGAGACATAAAAAGGATATTTTAAAAATCCACATTCATTTTTTTTAAATTGCATTATGTAAGCTTTTTTATCATGGAGCTAAAAAAAATATTCACACACAATTTGTATCAGTATTTACTGATAAGCCGCCCACGCTCCTTCCCTCATACACTGTTACATTTACAAGTGTAACTTTGTTCAGTGGAATAGCTTTGAACCATCAGCAGTAACAGAGAAATTCTCTCAGATAAGAGGACATAAAAATGCAGCTCTTTGGAGGCGTTCCTAAAAATATAAAGTTCATTGCACAAACATCGACACACATAGAGCAGTTATTAACTTGTTTCTTTTAAAACCCAATTCTTTTGATTTTCATATTCATCATCCAACTGTGAAAGTGAGTCAGTCATGCTTGAGTGGAACAAAGAATTCAAAAAAGCGCCTCAGGCCAGGCAATAACCACCCATTTTTTCAGTTGTAGCACTGCTATTTTGATTAAATGAGCAAAAACAGATAATTGCTAACAGCAGCCAAGTTCCACTTCAGATTTACATGCACTTCTAACATATACTCTTTCATGTATTGTTTGGGAAATTCTTTGTCAAGGCCGGAGGTCATATCATAATCAAATTAGTTTTTATTGACAGTTTAGTGATGACACACTGGAAATGTTCTGGGATTGTGGAAATCACAACACTTAAAGTAATTTCCATCACCTGTTCACATCCTTGAGGGGTTTTTTTGCCAAAAATCAGCATCCTCATAAGTAAGGCAAGACATTTTTTCACTTCATTTAAAAAACAAAAAAAATATCTAGGATTTTCTCTAGCAACTATTTAATAATACCCATTTATTGGGGATTAGCTCATAATTCATATGGTGGCACAGTAGTTACTACCGTTGCCTCAGAAAAAGTTGGGGCCTTGATTCAAAGCTGCTAGCTGTTAAATCACAAATTAACTGTGATTTTATTAAAAGCTGAGTTCAATTTTGCCTAAAACAAACTGGCAGAATTGTTAAATCAAGAAATTACTAGAATCTCTCTGACAAAGTAAAGTAGGCTAAAAGATCTCAAAGAGGCAGCAGCAGCAACAGATGGGAAAGATATTGACATCATCATCAAGACTTTTAAAAGCTCAACTTTTCAAAGGTTTGTATTATTACATCTGCGTTAAAACGAACACAGCACTTCATGAAAACAACATCATACCAACAGTCGAACATGGTGATGGTATTATGATGGTCGGAGGATGTTTTGCGGCTTCAGGGCCTGGATAAGTTTCTCTAATTGATGGATGCATGAATTATGATCTCTGCCAATAAATTCTGGAGAAGAATGTCCAGCTCAAGCACACTTGGGTTTTGCAGCAGGACAATGATTCGAAACACACCAACAAGTCGACCTCTGAATGGCTCCAAAAACACACAAACAAAAAAAAACAAGTTGAAGATTTTGGAGCATCCAGACTTCAATTTGATCGATATGGTTTGACATATTTTAGGCTAATATCTTCTTTATCTTCGGCTTGGTTTAATATAGCTGCTGTTTGCACTGTATGTTTAGAGCCGCATGCTACTTTTGGACACAACACTGTGATCAAACCACTAAAGCTACAGACCGCAAAACCAAAACAAAATGCTGAAATGTGCTAAATGCTCAGTAAAGGTAATTAGGGCTATAAAGTCACTTTAAAATGATAAGACATTGACCACGTCTACACTAGTCCGGATAAATTTAAAAACGGCGTTTTCATCTGAAAACACTTCGCATCCACACTATCATTTTCAGTCGTTTTCACAGAGTTGTGCGTCCATATTGAATTTCCCAATTTTTAGGGATGAACTCGGAAATTGTTTAGAGTTTGTAGCTATGAGCAAGCCTTCTCTTGTAAACAGTAATGTGAGTCATTGGTACCAGAAGGTTAATTATTATAACAGCTTTAAGTCAAAAAACTGCGAAAGCTGTGCCTTTGCAATACAAGAAAGTAACCAAAGGTTGGACTTGAATATTGGATTTACTCTTTTACATACATTTACTTTATCAGTCTCCTACAGTCACAAACATGCAAACTATGCCTTCATTAGCGCTCTCCCAGACACAGAGCAGTGAATCTTTGAACGTATGCATCTTGTTTTTATATACAGAGCTATAACTCAGCGTGAGTGAAACTCTTGCACCTGCCTGAACCTTGCTTTAATACCCAATAAATTTCACCTCCCTGTAAAACAGCAGACAGAAACTTCACAGCCAAGCAGGAAGTTGCAGTCTGACATCTCTACCCACGCATTTAAGGTTCATTATATTCAGCAGCATCACTGCATGGGACCTGCAGAGAGAAATTGTGGGTAAAAGTAGAATATTCACATAGAACAAGTGGGCGGAAGAGGGAATGAAAGAAAGAAAGAAAAGAGTGGGCTGAGGTTTAATGCTTAAACAAAGAAATCCCTCAGCAGCATCTATTGTTGAGGAATCTTTCATTTAGCTTCAAGTGGAGGCCTCGACAGCATCCTGAATGAATGGATTGAAAGAGGTAGGCTAGCATTTGAACTGTGAACCAGAGGTCGAGCGCCCCTATGAAGTCCTCGTAAAGACATATCCCTGTACACACACCGAAAGGCACACGGATTGCCACAGATGACTCGAGTGCACTCACTCATGCTTGAGCGATCCCATTTGGACAGGCTAACATACAGAAAAGGCACACATACTTCCAGGCTCTCCACTCGCCGTTTTACTCGCACGCACACCATTTTGCCTTTGGAGCTGTTCCAACAATGATGGACAGCGTGACTATGTAAACTTCTCTCTGATTGTTTAGCCTGACGGTCACCAAGATATACTGAGAATGTCTAGGATGCTGCCATTTGCTTTAGTATTATTGCTAAGACACGTCAGCATTCGGAGGTCTGCAGGGGATTTTTGGTGACCCACTTGAATTTTAGCCATTTATGGAAACATGCGCATTTAGAGCATAAGTGCTCAAAGCCTTGAAATCACAGTTGCCCAGAATAGCAAGGTAAAGCTTTACAAGCTGTTTGTAGTACAAATGTCCTGTCATGGCATTTATTCTTTGACCCGAGTAGAGGCTCATAGTCTCAACTGTTAAGCTGTGTGGGGGGATGTGATGAGTGCTTGGAAGAAATCCCAGTCTTTATAATTTTCTGTAGGTTTATGCAAACAAAGGACGGCTTCCTCATATGCAATGCGTGCTGGAAACTATCTTAATTAGGTTACAAAGGCTGTGTCTGGAGAGCATCCCTTTTCCCACATGGCATTAGCATATTTAAGGAGATGTTTTTTATACTGACCTAATTACCAGGAAGCAGAAAATCACATACAGATAAAGCGAATTTGGACACATTCCAAGTTTTGGTTCAATAGGAGACAACCCAGCCTAATATGATGGGTGCACAGTGCTACATTGAACATGGTCTAACTGTTCAGTCCTACTAAATCTACAATAAATTATACTTTATATCATTTTGCTCCTCCCTTCTGAGTAGTTTTGTGGGTAGATGTACCATATAGATTGGTCAATGTTAGGCTCTAAGGAGCTTGTAAAGAAAAAGGCGTCTGTTCACAACACTTTAGAGCAATTTGGGTTTCGGTATCTGACAACAGTCAGCGTTGTCTTGTGTTGTGGGTGTCAGCCACCAGGTTTAACAGATAGTCAACACATCAGCCATGGTCTTAGTCTGTGTACAGATCATTTTTTCCTACTCCATTTAACCTATGGACGCTTATAAACTTTGAAAAGATTATAGAAAGGAATAATATCTGAGTATCCGTGTCAATGCTTTAGAGATTGGATTTCAGCTGCACAGACTGTTTGCCCACATACAGACAAACTCACTTAAATGTTACAGGTCAACAATTCTTGGACTACGACAGAAACCAGAAAGCTTTCTGCACACATGCCCCCTGATTCTGCATATTCATATGCAGACATCTCTTTAACAAAACTGCTTACTTTTTACCCTAAGAGGGAAATCAATTTCTGCCTGGAATTTCATCGCAAGTCATCCAAAAGCTGTTGAGACATTTCACTCAAAACCACAAATTTGAACTCCATGGTGGTCCTAAAAAAAGCTACCACAAATGGTGAGATCATTTAGCCTGTATCAGCTGGCAGGCATTACCATCCACAGAGCCAAACATTAGCACTTGAATGCACTCAAGTCCAGATAGAAATTCAACCCCGTCATTGTTTAGTCTCACCGAGTATTAAGATCAGTTGAGTGAGCACTTTATGAGGTGTTTATAATTTATAAATGAAGAGCACAAAGTGTTGAATAACATGTGGTTGAACAACAGTTGTGAACATGATATTTTGGGCTAATGCTTAGATGCGTCTTAGGATTCGTTCAAGTCTTAGCTCCCTTTAGATTTATACAGATGTGGTCAGTGACGGGCATTAGGTTTTGCATGCACTGATGTTAAATCCCGAGCAACCACAAAAGAGGACTACAACCACTGAACGCTGTCTTTAAACTTCTCAGATGCTTAATGAACCACTGTTTGCTCAGAGGCAATTAAGAGAAGCTAAATTGTGGACAGCGGCCCACATTGTTAAACAATTTCAATCTGCTCCCCTTTCCTAAATAATTCCTTAAACAACAGAAGACGTATGAACTCAGCATTTCTGTATATAGGCAGGCGGATCATTCTAAACAGAAAACTAGAGTGAGAAGGTTAGAAAGTGAAAAGAGTGAGAGTCTGCAGTCTATCGAGGTAACTTTGGGACAAGAAACTTTTGGAAACATTAGATTCATTTTTCTGTGGATCCTTAAATCAAAGGGCCAGAACAAAGAAGCCTTTGTCATTCAGTTATGAAGGACTGACAGCAAATCTCAGTGTTTACGACTGACGTTTCAGTTCAGCCACAGGATTAAGTAAAAAAATAATAATAGGCCTTCCTCATGCAAGACTTTTTCTAGAGGACACCCAATGCCAACCTTTACCCTGTGATCTAGTAGTACTCCAGTGTCTGAATAAATGTACAATGTCTCCCTTTATGACCAATGTATAAGGGAACTTAAGTGTGATAACTAACAGACAATGAGGCATGTTCTACTTTTGCTCCTTGCTACCCTCCAGTGGTGATCTAATGCCTTGTCCATCAAACTACCAGCAAGCCAAAACAGGTCTGCAGTCCACCTGCATCTAACTCCGACACAGTGCTCCTCCGCTCTTCCTCAGTCAATATCTGCAGCTCTGAGATTTTGGCAGGAGATGTGTCAGACAGTTCTGGGTTATCCTGATCCCGCAATAAAACCTCTGCTGGATGTCTCCAGTTCATTCCAAAGCCTTTGCCGCTTTTGGAATACTTCACACATCTGTCAAAACAGATCAATTGAGTTCAAACAGATGTCAGAGGGGCACACTGCACCGTCATGGGCCAGTGCATTCTTCTTCCTGATACGTCACTTTGTGTGTGAGTATGTGTGTGTCCGTCACAGCCCAACCATGGTGACTCCTTCATAGCCTACTGGTTTCAGCAGGAGGAAGGTTTTTAAGAAGCAAAGCCCCCTTCTATCCCCCCTGTCAGTCTGTCTTTTTTCTTGTCTTGTCTCTCCTCCCTGCCTTTTTGTCCCTCTTTCACTCTCTTTTGTCACGCCTGCTTGCTTGGTCTCACTCCAGATAGTCTTTTATACTGCTTTTTCTACTCCTGCAGATGCAGAGAACTTCTTCTTCTTTTCTCCTGTTTTTTGCTTCTTTTAGCTTCTTATCTCTTGCTTCCACTCGATCGATCAACTCATTCTCCATCTCCATCTTGTGTCTCATCATCGTGTCCTCCTTTGTCTAAGGTTACTGCTCAACTCAACTGCACAGGTGTACAGCTGCTTTTTGTCATAGACAGCATCAGCAGCAGAGAAACCTGATAGAAACCTATATCACAGGACTCAGCTCCCAGAAGCTTGGCCTATCCTGCCTACACATACACACTAACTACAAACATGTGCAGGCCTTGAGGCAGACCCACACCACATGTGAGTGATGACATTCACACACAAACATGCACGAACACCTACATCATCAGTCATTCAGATCAGTTCCTTATTCATCCACTTACAGCCATACAAGTCACATGCATTGTCTGAGGGAGTCATCCACACACAGGCCCCTGAAGGAGGTGATCAATTACATGCTAATAAGAACCTATGGGGTGGATACATCATAATAAAACATACACGGTCACTAATAATATCATTAGCTGGGTCTGAGCTAGGACTCCAGTAGCTATCAGTGACGTACAAGTGACTGCTAAGCACACCACCTTGTTCCAGGTGATGGTGCCCTTTAACAGAATCATCTTTGTGTTCTAGTAAGATAAATTCTAGTATTTGTAACTTAAGACAAACACAGAGATACACAGTATTGCACTAGTACTGTTTAGAAATGCATCTCTCTAACCAAGCTTGCTAGCTATAGCTGATAACCTAGCATTCCACCCTCTCACATTAATAAGGTGACCTCTGGCTAAAGATAACGGAAATAGTTAAAGCCCTAATTTAAAATCTTCAAGATGAAGAGCCCTAAACCAACAATTGGTGACTGTGTTCATCTTTCTAGTTTGCTAGCTGTAGTGAAGCCAGGGCAAGTGCAACACAAAACATGTCTTTAAAGTAAAAGTTGCATCTTTTGAAACAGCCATAACTTTTACTCTGAAAGCCAAGCCTTCTTCGTGGCTCTTTGTCAAGTTTTACTACTGCTCATTAGTAGTTAGCCAGTGTTTGCAGACAAACATAAAAAACTAACAACAACTGTAGCAACCTGTTGGCAACCAAAGCAACTACTAGGATGTTTTTGTGCAGCGCCTTTTTTTGTAACTCAGTTCAGACAGCCAGAGCGAGCAACCTCCAGGAACCATTTGCCAACCAGTCTGGGAATATGCATCATTCCCTAGCAGCCCTGGTTGTATCACATCCTTTATGGTAGACAACTCTTGAGTAATGTGAGCCCTTTCACCTCTACTTAACATGCTCCTAGGCAGAATGATAAATTCCCCTCTGACACTTGTGGCGCTATTAGAGATTCAGGGCCTCCTGAAAAATTTTCACTTGAGGAACTGGAACAGTAAATGTCTGTAATCCCTATAAGCCCTGTCCAGCTCGGGGCCCCTGAATCATCACACCCCATCCTTCCACCCACTCACTCACTTACTCATACTTTATTCCAGATTCCCTGCTACGTAAGAGACCTTATCACCAATAACACATTTCATATAAAAAAAAAAAGGAGGATTCAGACCACGTGTAAGCTGCTCATAAACGGCCCATTCATCTGATGTTAGTATGGTTTAAACAGATATACTAGAAGCAAACTTAAACAGTTGTTGACTAATAAATAGTTTCACCCATACATTCATCCATGAAAGGGCCAGTGGGAAAATTCGTAGGTCTTGAACCTTACTTTGGAGAACAAAAAATAACAAAACAAACTTTTTTAACAAAATTATTTAACTTGAAACTATCTCAGATAAACAAGCAGTTTGAACTGAACGAGTCACAGGTTGGTGATATACACGCACGGGTAGACCTTACCTGTGTCTGCTCGCCGCTCTCTGACCCGCTTGAATAGTAGACTCCGCGTATCCCAGACCCGAACAAACACGGGCTAGTAAGAACGTAAGCAGGTAAAATAAATGCTCCATCATGAAGTCCAATGTAAGTTAGAGACAAATGATATTCATTGAGGTCCAAAGTTTTTCCAAGAAAAAGCCCCCTGGATCCGTTCAGTGACGCACTGTCGGTGAATGAAGACGCTGAGCCATGACTTCACAGGATGAAAAAGTCCCGCAGAGTCCAGTCAAGTGCATTTCAGACGCTAAACTGCGAGCGTGCTGGAGGCAGACTGCCGCTGAAGAGTAGAGGACCGAGAAGCAAGTTTGCTGAGCTCAATGAGCCCCCATGCCAGCTCTCTCTCACTCTCTCGCTCCCTCCCTCTCCCTGTATGCCCTCTACCCTCCCCTGTTTTTCTGTTTCGCTTTGATACTCAATTTACTGGAAGTGCATTTCACTTTCTACTCTACTTCCCGAGTATATGTATGTATATTTTCACTGTGCATTTTTATCTTTTTATTTTTTTTTAAACTTTACTTGTATATTTAATTACATACATACATACATACATACATACATAAGCATGAACATTATCAACTTCAAAACCAGGGTAACCTAAATCATCAGAATAAGATGTAGACTACCATACTCTCAGGCCCTGTGCCAAAATCGCAAATTGTAAATATAACTGTATACAAAATATGGATCAATTAACAACAACAACAAATACACCCATAACTCCAATATCCAGATGGATGAGTTATAAAAATCTATCCTCTGTATTATTGAAACTATCCACTGGCGCCAAAAGTGTATTTGTACCAGGCTCTAAATATACTTTAAAAGGTGTCAGTTTGGACACACTGAAAAGCATATTTATTTTAATATGCGCTCATGTTAAAATAAGGCACACTGAGCTAAAAATCAAGACTCTAAGACATGAAAAATTCTTTAACATGCTTTTGTTCCAATTACTTATTGTTTTGTTATTAGTCATGTGTGCTCATGTAGTGTTGAGATTTTAGACGCTGTAACTGTAAACTAGAGTAAACTTTTAGTCTCACCTTTTAAGCCAACATGGAATAGAAAATCAGTTAACTCTCATCTCAAAGGTAAAAATCAGTATTCAAAGTAAGGATTTTATACAGTAGGTTGATGTCAGATTTCAGTCTGACAAGTATGTGACATCTAGTAACTCCAATCAAAATCACACAAACTCACACACAGACAGCAAGTAGTAGTAGCGTTATTGATATTCTTGTGTTCACTGAGCCAAGAGAGAGCTTTATTTCATGCCATGATTTACGCTGCTCTTCATTTCCTGTTTCAATTCTTTTCCTGCTATTATGTGTATCCAAATTGGGCCTACGTACCCAAAAGTTAAATATAGACGGCTGCAATCTCAGCAGCTCTCCTGTGAATGACACAGTGTCCAAAGTCCGAGTCCTTCCAGATCATTTTTATTTGTACAGTGTGTTAAAATGTATTTGGAAACATTCACTGAATTGTCACTCTAATTTTCCATGCTTTGTGAGTCAGACAAAAGGGGAGAAAAAGGACAAACTGGGATTATTTTTCGGGTTTGGTTATTTATGTTCAAAGAGCCTAGAACATTTTCTGTTTCCTTATGAGCAACTTTTGTGAGAATCGTTGTAGGAGGCTGTTTTCTTTCCCTGGAGTTCCCTTGGTCTGTTGGTTTATTTCTGCGCATTCACTCACTGAAAGCTGTGCATCTCCTCCACTGCTGCCACAGAAGAATGCCCAGCTCAGCAGCCCTCCCATCAACCCACAAATGAGATCAGCTCTCCCAACTGCGCTGTTACAGACTCCCCACTGAGAGCAGAGCCAGGCATACTGAGGAGCATGAAACCATAACAGGAACATACAGCTGCAGGTAGCAGCTGTATGCATGATGATAAACAGATAGTTGGCAAATTAATAAAAAAAAAAAAAACTCTGCTAGCCCAGATCATGACTCAAATATATCATTGACATACACCCAACATTTTTAAGAAGCCAAATGTGGAACATGTTGATGCATGACTACCATGTTTGCCCTTTTTGATGTATTTTACCCAACAACTCAGCATCCTCATAAGTCAGAGTGACAGTTAGCAAAGCATCTGTTGGGCTTACAAAATTAGCCCTTGTCCAGTTCTAGCTTTGTGAAGTAGATTTCCAGCACAATGACCCATGACCTATGCAGATCCATGCCAAACAATTCACTAAATCCCAGCCAAAGAAACGCTGGAACATATTAATCAGATTGGGAAGCATTGGCCTCTGTGTAGTAATGGTAGACCCACTGTATTTTTTTCAAAAGGCTTGCGGCTCATTAACTGCTGCTGCAGGCTGTAACATTGCTACTGTACCTTTCAAATGACCTGTTGCTTGTCTGAGATGCAGGCCAGGCTGCAGTCTAGGTGATAAGAGTGAGAATAAATGAGAGGCCTCACTGTGTGTGACACAAGCCAGATTTAAGGAGAATCTGAACTCTAACTGGTGCGAAATGACGGGAAGGGGTGAGGTCTGTGAAAAAGACATTCCCTTTTTTGGAATGTGCAAAATATTGCCCACATCCCTCCTTTTGTTAACAATAAATCTTAAAGAAAAGGATTATTCTGGACAGACAGACATGGACACGGCAACACCCTGTTGTTTTTAGAGAAAATCCTCCTCTAAATTACTTCCTTTTCTGAAGCCAAACTTTCCCGAGATTAATTGGTACCAATTTCTGAATTGCAAGTACTAAGATGATGAAATTAGTACCAGTTGGAATTTAGAAGCTGAGTCCGTGTGTCAATTGGAGACAGGTGTTGCCAGCTTATCTGCTGCACATTTTTAACAGACTTAAGTTCACTGAACTTGTGTTTGCTGTGGAGAGCATAACATAGGGTAATAGTCAAAAGTCAAACTCTTGACTGGTGCTATATTTCATAACTCAGGAAGCTTTTTTTCATACAGATTATTTTTTAAAGTCTCTTTAGCTGTTTATATCTTTCATATAGATAATATCCTAGAGTCAGGAAGCTCCATGCCATCTGCCACCGTGGCAGGCTTTCTCTTTCATTCTGTGTGCTGAAATGCTGAAAGTTGCTGATGAGCCTCTTCTTCTTCTTTCCTTCCTTAAATTTTGCTTCATTTCACAGGAATCTCTGGCGCTTTCATCGGTTTATGTGGTTGCACTGTGAGGCTGCCTTTGAAAAATGTGACCGGATGACAGTTCTTTTCCTTTCCTGTGGTTTTAGATTAATTGCATCTTTCTTACAGAAGAAGCTTGCATAGGGATGTTCTTGGATAGACCGTTGGAGCTGTGTGGCGTTCGCTGCATGGGCCATTGGACTCTTGACCAAAGCTCTTTGGGAAGATTAACATTCCTGTGGGGAGGGGGGACCACTGCATCACTGCCATTATAAATAGGCAAGATTAGGCCATACACAACAAAACAAACAACAAGCCTTGCTGTGGTAGAAGCACGCAATATGTGTAGATGAAGGCATTGTTCCTACAAACAGCTAGTATACAAACTGGTGTGTATTTAGAAAAATGTCTATTCTGTGCTTTTCTATTGCTCCCATTGTGCCCATTTCATTTTTTATCTACTCCCACCGCTTCCTTCAACTCTTTATCTAGACTTTGTGTGTGTGTGGCTTTGACCGGTGCATGTTTCCAATGCTTTGCAGCTGCCATGTTGACATTCTTGGTGGCTTGGCCTGCATTTCACATTTGTGCAGGTCAGGGGATTTTGTTTGCCTTAACTATTATGGGAGACCCCCAGTTGTTATTTCGCACTTTGGAGGAACCTTTAAAATGCCTCTTCTAGTGTGGTATGCTCTGCTGCACCGAAAGGACTTTAGCCCCGGGGGAGGTGGCTCCAGAGTGCATTTCTATGAAACTCTGGAGTCACTGACTGAGTCCGGACTCACCAAGTGAGGTTTTTTCTTTGAAGGGTTTATATATACACCCCCCCCCCCCCCCCCCCCCCCCCCCCCCCCCCCCTCACACCCCACCCAC
>VUQR01017133.1:36071-48879 GCA_015108515.1 Hemichromis elongatus
CGGTGGTGTTTTTTTTTTTTTTGTGTTAATTTTCCCCCCCCCCCCCCCCCCCCCCCCAGGGCCCACCAGGTCATTTGTACTCACAATACAAACTGGATTAATATGTCACACTGCTTTGTGTGTACAGCAAACATACAGTAGTGCTAAGCAAACTCACACACAAAGTTTTCTTCATGTTGTCCAGACTTTACACAAACAGCAGGAGCCACTGTTTCCGAAACTTATCTCCACTCTTTTATAGCCTTCCAACAAAAAGTTGCCAATCTTTGAAGCTCACCTCAGGCAGAGAGAAACAAAGGATAAAAATGAATGTGGCGAGCTTGTCTGGATTGAGCAGGGGCTCTTGGCTTTCAGTATTAGAAATGCTATCCAGAGTCAAAATGTCAAAAGCTAAATTTAGAGGAAATAACAGGCAATGGTGTGTTCACGTTCCAAAAGAAGGTCGTGTAAATATCCATTCCTTCTTGTAGTGGCCCTCGCTCACTTACTGTAACATAAGTAAATAATGATGAAATTTCAGTGCTGTGAAAGCATTACGTTTATGATGGCTCACATCATCCCAGGACTACAGGATCGTGTTCTCGAACCACGATCAAAGAATTAAAGCATTGTAGGGATGATGAATGCTATGTTTGAGTTCTTTAATCCTGCTGAATTTAACCACATTGATCAAACATTTCTGCTTACACTGAGCAATAAAATAAAGCACAGATTTCCCTGCCAACTCACATTACCAGTATTTACAAAAATCAGGAGTTATTGGCCATTTGCTACTTTTCAAAGAATAAAAAAGACTCAACACGAAATCCGTTCAAGTTATTTTGAAGATATAAAAAAGGACTCTGCTTTAGGGGGGACTGGAGTTAGTCCCAGCAGTCATATGGGGAGTGGTAGGGCACACTGTGGGAAGGTCACCAATCTAGTGAATCAGCAGTTAATCTAACCCCACTAAGTGCATATCTTTATAGTATTGCCTGAAACTCAAGTACCCGGAGATAATCCACGCAGACACAGAGCGAACATGTCAACTCCACTCCATCAAATGCTTATTTTAAGCCATATTGTATATTTCAGGTTATGGGTTGGGTTGTTATACAAAACACTGCTTAGGTTTCAGACTGCTCTGAATTCCCCTTTTTAATGTTTCTTTTCTACAGAAGTTGATTTACTTGTATGGTCCTCTGCTCCCAGAGTTGTAGTTTAATCTTTAATCGTTTCTTGTTAGCTTCCAGAGTGAGTTTGCTTATTTAAGTTTAGCCATTACTGTTCGAAAATGTTTGATTTTCATTTTTAGTAGTGTCAGCGTTAATTTTAGTCTTTTTCATCATTAAGATATAATTGGTTTGAGTTGGGGAGGAGATACAAACACAGTCTTAGGAGGTCATAGCTAGTGCCCTCCTTATGCCAGTCCCAAGCCTGGAAAAAAATGGGAGGGTTTTTTCAGGAAGGGCATCCGGTGTAGAAGTGCCAGATTAAACAGGCAGATTCATCCGTTGTGGCGGCATTAGATTTGTCGTGACCTCCTGGGACATAAGGGTGCAGTCAACATGCCTGAACAAGTTTGGAATGGGTAATACAAAATCCAAGCCTAGTCAAGAGTAAGGATTCACTTAGGATTTTGAGAATACTTTCCTGATAAGGTTATAGTTAAGTCTGAATTAGCTGACCCTGAACCTTCACTTAGGCTCAGGTTGCTGAGCTACACTTCCCACTTTTTGTTTGCTTGTTTGATAATTTATTTCAAACATGTAAACAATATACAGGTACATATAGTAAAGAAAATAAGAGAGAGAAAAAAATACTATATAAAACCAACACGTTTCAATATTTCTACCTTTCGGATTCATTCACATGTTGAAAGGGAGTGGGAAGAAGTACACACTTATTTAATCCCACCCCTTTACCACAAATGATCAGTTAATATTTAGTCAGCTTCCTTACTGATATAATCTGTAATAAAAATAGTGAACAGACTTCTGATATAATATATACTCTCCTTATAAGTAACTACATGCAAGCTTTTGTCTGATCACTGAGGCGGAGAAAAGTCCCGTGAGACTGAAAAAAGTTGCAGCCCAAAACAACAAAACTGAATACCAAAAAACAATGTTAAGAAGTCTGTTTAATCTCCAGAGACAGCTTAAAGTTTACTGTGAGTTTGTTACTGCAGCACACGCCTTCCACATTACACGTAGTTTTCTTACCACAGCGTTAACATACAAATACTGACTACAGCAGCTTTACAATAGACTCAATTGCAGTGCAGGTGCAGATTCATGTTTGGACTTCTATTTTTTAAAAACAAGCAATATCTGATACCTTGCACAGAAAAACGGGCACGCCTCCGTTTATTTTTTTTAAAGATGACGTCTCATCATGATGACATGTGGAAATAAATAGCCAGAATTGGCTGCTGATATCTATTCTGCTGTGTTTTTAGCTGGTGTTCCAGTGCTGCCGGGTGGGGCGCAGGGGAAACAATTTCTCTATCATTATAGTCATTACCCACGGCCCTTATCATCACGGATGTTAGTCTAAGAAGTCTGCATTAACACAGGCCTTGTGAAGATGGGGATAGCATTATCCTCCACGAGGGTGAGGATGTTCCCCATTGGCTCAGTCAAAAACGTTCAGTTTGCTGAACTCTATTCATTCATTTTATTTATTTATTCACTCGATGACAGTGCATCGCACTCTCTTATTGTCCTAGCTTAAAAGAAAGCAGGAGATTATTAGGGAAAACCACGAGGTGCAAATGGATAACTGATGCAGGGTTTAAGCTATCAATTTACTACAAAGTGCCACATGGCGCTACAAAAGCAATAATCAGGCATACTCTACAAAGGAACCTCTCCAGTTCTTTTATGTTCTTGACTTTTACGTGTCTACATGATTTTTACTTTGTGATCCTTTCTATGCTATAGCGACCAATGATGGCACAGCAGGCAAACGATGGGACGCTTTTTAGTGTGTCCTACAAGATGAAACCGGCCTCTTGTGTGGGCTTCGTTTGAAGAGGTTGCGCTCACAATCAAATCCTCGAGGGAGTTGCAGCAGGATGTTTATGGGGATGTGAGGTAGAATGATTTAGGAACCGCAGGGGTTTACACACCACAGACGTTCACTATGCACCCACACGTATTCACGCTGATTCCCATTTATAAACACATGCATGCTGCTCTATATGCTGCAAAGATGCTCATAATGCAGTAAATCTAAAAACCGCTGCCAAGCTAAACTCCACCGACACCACTTTTATGTTCAGTAAAATATCTTAACAAGCGGCGTTTAATTTTGTTGTGCTCGGTGACTGCGCTGTAAAACGTGCCTTTCTCACACTATGAGCAGGGGAGGCCAGGCGGGGAGTTTTTGCACAAGAGGAAAGGGCAGACGACAGGAAGCGAGAGAGGAAGCGTCCATCAATTCAGTGTCCATCCGCCAAATTTTAACCTTGATCCTACACCTGAACCGAGTCCAGCATTAATCACCCGCACATGCTCCACATACTCGAGCACAGCTGTAAATAAAAACAACAGATTTGCGCAATTTCTCAATTTATGTGCACCTCACTTGCCGCCTAATGACTACCATGTGTTTGCAGGAATCGCTGTGCGCGACATCCCTCCCGTGGGAAAACCACCTAAGCCTTACTCCTATTTGAAACTAAGTAGTCTTTATTATTATCTGCTTGTTTTCCAAGGTTTGGGTGCAGGCCGATTTGAACTTTCTCTCTGAGGCTGGTACTCCAGTAAAAGCATTAGCCTCAACTCCCAACTGCTAGATTCTGGTACAATAACAGCTTGTTCTGACATTTACACTGTGCACCACAGACTGAGTGCGTATTTGTGCTTTGTACAAACGAAAGGTCAAACGTTTGAGTGCTGAATTAGAAAAACAGTATAGGACCTCTTGTCTTAACATGTGTTGTCCAATATAGAACAATAGAAGCACAATATAGAAATAGTGCTTCTTCGTAAACCGGAGGAGACGCAGAAGTGTGGCTATGCAAATAAAAAGTGAACTCCGTGGGACCAAATCAGAAGTTCAGAAGAGGTGTGAGTGTTCACTGCTATTATTCTATTCTCAGACCAGCCTGCACTCTGCAGTCCTCCGCTATATCCAACTCCTAAAAATATTTACATCCTAAATGAGAGTCAGGTAGGTCTTTCCCATGAAAAAAGAAAAAAAATCCCCAAAGGAGGTCATACGTTTTATGTTTCCAGAAGCAACAACAGTGGTCCACATGGTGTAATTAAAAGAATGCATCAGGGCATTGATAGTTATTATGGCTACGGTAGCTGAAAAAAGAGAAGTAAAAGAAAATAAAAAAGGAGAAGGTAAACAAGATAATGTCATGCAATATTCAAGATTCATGTCTTGCTACTCCACAGAGATGATCGCCTTACACCGAGGCACATTAACCCAGCATAATCCCATTCTGAAATGTCAAAATTAGATACCGAAAGGAGTCCACACTCAAGTCCGTACAAGGGAAAGTCCAGCTGTGAGAATTTGGGGTCTTATGGGGCCAAACGTGTGCTTGACTGCCCTTGGTCAAACCTGACTGCTCAACTGATTCCCTCATATAGGAGAAAGCCAGACTGGCATCAGGAGCAGGATTTTAATGAGAGTATTAAAAAAAACAAGCTAAAAGCTTTAGTGAAGAAAGTGCTCTTTTGTGAGCGTTTGAGAGCGAGAGGAGGAAAAAAACACACATTTAGCTCTTTCTGTGTGTGCTTGCTTGGGTTTGTAGGAGCGCACCACCACCTACGCCACCAGTCGCCTCCAGCAGCAGGTTCAGCTGCAGAGGCAGGAGTTTAACAGTGAAACCCCATCCAAAGCAAACAGCACACTGCCTCTGTTTTACTCTAGATTCCCATTACTTGGAATTTTTGTTTTCTAAAAGGTGCTCTTTGTCCCCGCTGACGTGTATTTATCTGGTGAGGCACGTGGGAGTCCACCCTTACTTAAAGCTAGGCCCACGAGGCCTGTTTAGCTGGAACAGATACCACATGAATATATTACGCTGACAACTGGGAGTAAAATGTGTTATTAGTCCTTGCAGACCTTTTTCCAGCACCCCACACCTCCGCTCCTGCAAAGTTTTTCCTTGAAGGAGAGCTTTTAGCCAGACAACTACTGCATGTTCCTCACAATTGCAACAACTTATCGCTTTATTCCCAGCTCCTCCCTGTGCTCTCATACAGATGAGTACATAGAACCCATTTCAATTTGAAAATAATAAATAGCTGTCTGGAATTTGATGCTAAAAATAGGTTTTTATATGCTATACTAAGACAAGCTCGGTGTTTTTTCCTTCTCCACCTAAACGGCAAGACTAGAGGTGATCCCAGCTCACGCATGTCGGCATACAAAGCCAGGCATTCATACGTCCATCCGCCGTCCTTGACGCCCACAGCTCTTACAACATAGAAAAGGCAGCAGCCAACGGGATGGAGCGAAACGTAGAACAGATATTTCATGGAAAGGAAAAACACAGAGCCTGCTGAATGAATGTTTTTTAGCATTGACATCTGAAGGAGCAGTGTTTTGAAGGCAACACAGCAGTGTTTCAAAGCTGACCACTTTAAATTATCAAGAAAAGCAAAGGTGGAACTGCACAGTAGCACACTACAACCTATGGAAGAAAAAGGTTGTTCATACTTTAGAAAACAGTGCAAGAATAGCATACTGTCTGAGGGGTTAGGACAGCTACTTATACTTTTTAGCATCCATTTGTAAAGTTTGAAGGCACAGTCTGCTTTTAAACCTTAATGTCTTCAGATTTTAAACTGAATACTTGACAGCAGCTGTAAAGGGAACTGATCAAACAGCTAGCCTGGTTTATAGGCTTGTTACAATTTTAAACTTCAAAGGAATTTGAAATGATCTCTGTGAAGCTCTGTGAATGGACCTGAATGAGATCTGAATTCTGCACATGAAGCGAGACCAAGACTTGCAGTCACTGGCAAACCAAACTTAGTTTAGTCAGCTGAGGGGTTTGAATTTTTTGCTATCACCATGTCTCTTGATCATTGTTTTGCTCTTTTACAAGATTTAATTTTCTGTTCTTTTCTGTGATATGTCGTGCACTTGAGGCCTGGAATAATAAGAGGTGGAATGTGGAACTAAACGCGGAGGCTTTTATTCTTCTTGGCCTTTCCTTCATCTGTTGTGGCTTCGACTGAACTTCACCTTTGATTCAGTTACATCCTCTGGTACAAACTGATTTTCTCAGGAAATGTTCCCAATTTTAAAGCCTAACATTCACAAAACTATTGTTTTTAATGATACCAATGGCCTTTAAGTATCTGCAGCAGCACCCTGTTGGTTGGATTATGCCCTGTGACTGAGAAATTGTCACCCAATGCCCACACCCTTGATAACTTTACATTCTGACTCTTAAAATGACCACAAATCACAAAATAAGCATACATTTTTAAGTGTAATCTCAAACAATGACCAAGACCATAAACTCATTAGGGAAGTGTACTGCGGTTAGGGGGGGAAGTGCTTTTTTTGTTATAAACCTCTATAGGATCTTGTTTTTGCAGCTAGAAATATCATTACCTGCTGGCCAGATCCATTCCAGCAATCCATGAAATGAAGTTTCACCAGTGTTGCACTGAGGCGAGGCACTAAGGAACATTAATATAATAGAAAATCCATCCTAAGACATTCATATTAGTATTAGTATTAACTAGAAGTTGGGCATGATATAACTGTTAATATAATGTTTTTTCTTTACCGTATTTACTAAGATCTCTTTGTACATTGGTATCATATTTAATACTTGAAACAGGTTTCAAAGTAAAACCTAAACATTGATTTGACTTGTCTGTAAGGCATCAGCTGGGAAAAAAATGCCAGAATTTTCCTTTAATGAGCATCAAGAACTAGCTGAAAGCTGTGTGGGAATGCCATCCACCTTGACCTCAGCAACAAACCAGCGATATGCAGAGCTCACTGATCTGTGGACACAGTTTCTTTTATCTCTGAGAACTGGCAGAAAGAGCGGTTTGAGTTAGGACTGTTCTCATGCCACGCCATGACATCAGTGCCTCCAAAGCATTAAATAGCGGGCACGACAGATACATTTCTCCAATGGGGTTGAAGTGAAAGTCTAAAAATGTATAGCTAACAATTTGAAAACACTGTAAATCGTTTTTTTGACAATCTATAATGTTTTGGCTATGTTTCTCCTCTACGCCTTCACGGTCTAGTTTGTCTTTATCTTTATGCTTCACTGGATTGTGGGAAACATACGCAGTGAGTCACAGCCTTCCGTAGACCTGCTCTTATGGAGAAGCATTCCTTTGCCATTGCTTTATTTCTTCTATTTTAATTTAGTGCTGGTCTTTGGGAATCTCCCTTTTCACAAGGGACAGCACAGGAGCCAGCTGACGCACATCTGCCAAGGTTGTGGGGTTGGGTCTGTCGGTGTGGGTGTGTACGGAACCATGAATGTGTGGGAGATGGTACATGATGGTATATGTCAAAGTGTGCAAAGGTGTCTAAATACACTTTATTGTAATTCATTACCCACGAAAAAGCCATCAAATAACTATACCCAGTCTGTGGAGCAGGGACGTGTGCATTGAGCGTGGTATCAGTTACATTAACATTAAAACACTGTTACTAATGTCCGAGGGGCCCAGTACAGTAGACATGCAGCCCAGCACCAGGTGGCTAATGGCTGGCTGTTTGGGGAGCAGAAAGAATCCCGCTAACTTGTTTACTTGACCTCTGCCTGCTATTAATTTCTCACTGTGTTCAGAAGGGTTGTTTACAGAGGAATTTAACCTACACCATAGTATATTAACTTCTGCCACCAGTGTTGATTCTAAAAGTGTTTTAAATTGGCAGCAGCTTAGTGAATGGAATTCCACTTGTTTTTCTGGATGCTTGGGTTGTATTTTAAGTTTGAAATGAGCTGGAGGTGGAATAACAGTCAGCCTCATACTAGTGATGTATATGGCTGCTAGCTTAAACTTCCCCTAAGTGTCTTTTAGTTGTTGTTTTGTGTTACTTATTGATTATTCACAATTTGCATATATGAAGGAGAGTGTAAAGTCAGATGTTTTCATGGCTGTTTTCTTATCTGTCAGTTACACAACACTTAACAACTCTGTGTGATGTTGTTTGATGCATGTAGCAAAAATTGATACGGTTTTGGCATTATTTTGCTTCTTAAACTTCGTATGTCTGTCTACTCACAAGAATCTCTACACCTCTTTCAGTATCAGTCAGATTTTAGTGAAACAAGATTAATTTGTCCTTGATTTGACCGTTTGCTCGAGTGAGACAGAACACGTGAAGGACAGGGAGGGATTTGGAAAGGATAAGATGCAAGCAGAGGTGGTGAAGGTGGATGAGTTTAAATATGTGCCGCCAACCGTCCAAATCAACGGACACTGCACAACAGAGGAGAGGGATTTGGTGTAGGTAGGGTAAAGTGGGTGTCATGGGTCATATGTCACAGAAGGATAGCAGAAAGAATGAAGATGGCAGTGAGACTTGGTATGATGGTCTGGAGTCGATGGCACTGACAAAAAGACTGGAGGCCGAGATGGCCGGGTGCCACATGGCGCTATAAAAAGATGCAGGAGTTACCAGGATCGACAGGATTAGGAATGAGTACATCAGAGGGACTGTTCAGATTGAGTGGTTTCAAGACTAAAGTTAGAGATCAAGGCTGAGATGGTTTGAACATGTGCACAGGGCAGACAGTGGAGGATGCTAAATGCAATCACAAGCTGTGTTTCTACTAATATGTTCCATCTAAGTCAGTTCAACTTTTAGTTCTCTTTTGGTCTCCACCAACTCCCCAAAAATATCCTTTATGTTGGGAAACAAGTTGCTGCTTAACTAATGCTTGACCACAGAATCAGACCTCACAGAGTTCCCAACGAGGCTAAATGTGAAACCAGAGGATACAAAACCAGCCCAGTGAGCTGAAGACACTAAAGGGCTTTTAAGATAGTATGTGGATCTTTTAGAGCTCTCTTCAGTTTTTTAGTTTATGCTTACTTGGTGAACTCTTACTATTTTATTGTCTTGAGGTGCCTGCTGTGGTGATTTGATGCTATATAAATAAAACTGAATTGAATTCAGTATCATAACCAACTTGTGTCAAAAGCTGATCTGTTTAAGGTGCATACACATGCAGGCACCAACCCAGTGATCAGTGGGGACACCTCACACCGTCTTTGTCAGTGTATGTGTTATGTCAACATTAGGTCTTCATAAAATGTCTCTGATGATGCTACAGCTGTGGGCAGTTTTTCTCCTGTGCAGCGTCTCTGATGATACATGGTCTCCAGAGTGTGACCTTAGCTTTATGACACTGCAGGGGCTCATTTAGAAAGGGTAATGTTAAACAACCGTCGTTGCTGCTGCTGTCAGACGGCCTGTCATTTGTGTTGTCTTCGAGGGATTGCTCACAGAGGTGTGGATTCCAGCTTAATACTTATCTACACTGAGTCACATAATGATCATAGCCATGAAGCCGTGGAGGAGGACAGCTGTCAACTACTGTTGTTTCAGGTTATACCAAAACAGCTCAGACAGAGATAAGAGCCATATGAGCCAAATCAGGGTTACCACAATTAGTCTTAAACATAATTAACCACTTAACATCCACCAGGTCACAGGAGGACCTGTTTAGGGTTATTGATAGGTTTTGTGTTAGCCACAAGATAAATAGGAAGACTATAAAAAACTGCATGATGTTACCTTTCCACTAAGTTCTCCTATTACTTTTCTTTCTTTCTTGTTTTTCTTTCTCTTAAAAGTTTTTACACTTTGGTAACTAAGTAGGCCAAATGTGTATAAGAAGATGCTCACCCTTAACTAAAGATGTAGCCCAAATTACCAGGAAAAGGTTAAGGACATTTAAGATTGGAAGGACACGTATCACCCATAGAAAATGAATTTGCATCTCATGGTTAGCCGTGGCAGCAAATTGGCTATCACTTTTATGCACTTAATGTTCATAAAAGGATGGAGGTGATGAAAGATTCTGGGAGCTCAGCATCGAAAGAGGTGGTTGCAGCATCTGACTAGATTGTCTCCTAGCTGAAACATATTTCTTTCTTTTATCTCGCTTGTGACTGCGGTAGAGCTGAGGAGAACGACGTCTGGTTATCGCTGCTTATGCCAGTGCTCCCACACCTAGACCAAATGATAGAAAATTGATGGATGGACCTTTGTTGGTCAGGAATGACCAGCCTCATTAGCTGAAAAGCAGAGTCCTGCTGAGCTCAGATCAGAAGTTGGAGGATGCTGACTGTGGAGGTCAGCAGCAACACTGTAAGCTGTCTGTTACATTTAGACCCTGAGACTAAATGGAAGTAGACAGAAGTTAATTTAACGCACACACACCAACAGCAACCTCACAAAGCACAGCTTCCCTGAGTAATAGACCCGACAGACACTGTTATACACTTCAAATACACACACACCAACACATTTCACACTCTGCCCTCCTAAGCCTCAATAAAAAAAAAAACACAGTGCTTGAAGCACGCTCCCTGTAGTGCAGTATAATCATTACACACTTCCTCTGAGCTGCCATAGTGACAGTTTGAAAAACTACTGTATTCCTGTCTGGGGGGCAGTGGTCACTTGATAGTTATGGTGGGTGTCAGGTGAAAACCTTGAATCGCCAATAAGTCTGTTTTTTTGTTTTAGCATCTAACAAAAGGAGCTTTGTGCCAGATGTGAGTCAGTCTTGTGAAATAAAATCTGAACGAAATTTGTATGTTTTAATTAACACAGTGTTGTTACTCACACATCACTAAGAGGTTAAGGTGGATATGCCACAATCACAAAAGCCCTGCTCGGATTCTGTCTGGTAATGTCCGGTGCCTGTTACGACACTTTCTAGATCAGTACCTGTCAAGCTGAGCTCTGAAGTGAAATACAAGGATGCTATCATAGTAATTTTGTTTGTAAAAACAGTTCAAGCGTAAATGTGGCAGTAAGGTCATTCAGATACCACTGGCATCACATAGATACACTGGGTTGGCATCTTTGTCTTGACACACTGTGGTTACATTAGATGCATGGTAAAGTCAAAATAACTGTAATAATAAAGGACCCACACACAGCCCTACTCAGGCAGTTGTGATGAAACATTATAGTATCCATGTCGATTACTCACCTGTGAGTTAAACTTCTGATGTCTTATTGAACATTTTAAGAAGCATGTTGTCCTGATTTGTTGTATGATTGTGCTTTTACGAATGTTGCATCATTTAATGCTAAGAAGTCAGCTGGCATAGGACACATTTTGCCTCTTTGTGAGATGCTAGTGGCTTTGGCTCTACTTGAGAATGAGCTGGAATAACTCTTAATCATGACATGACTGAATCACTTACTGGGCAAAAGACTTGACTAATAATGTAAAAACCTCACTGACTCCTGTTAACCTCTTTTTTCCTAAATCTATTTCTTATTTTAATTTGTTAGCATACTAGCATTAGCTATGGCAGCCCAGTGACAGAAATAAAGCAAACTATTAAATCAACTAACTTCAGCTAGTAGTGTGAAATCTTTTTGTAGATAGAAATCAAGAGCTTACAAAATCAGTTAAACTGTCTGGAGATCATATTTTATTAAAAGATCGAAACTTGTCTGACAACAATGACAGAAAACAAAAATCTGGATCTCCAGACAGGAGAACAAAAGTCCAAAAACATAACTCGATGACAAGCAGCCAGCGGCATTGAAAGTGGTCGGCGATGTTGAGGTGCAGGACGTGGATCGGACGGCGGTGTGGCAACTGCAGGATCAAACGAGGCAGGACCAGACGAGGCAGGATCAGACGAGGCAGGACCAGACAGCGGCGTGGTAGCCCCAGGCGCCGGAGCAGGTGGTGGTGCTGCAGATGGTAGCTGAACAGACTCATCGGAGCCGTCAGCAGACATGAGGAGATGCTGGCTGGGTTCTCCAGAACCCCAAGCAGAAAGAGAAGATGGCTGAATGCCCCCCTTGGACCCTCCAGTGGAGACAGACTGCTAAACGGGCCCCTCTGACCCTCCAGTGAGGGTGAGACTGCTTAGTAGAGTTTCCAGGTGAAGTAGCTGGCGCTGGTGTCTTAGCCTCTAAGGGTCCAGAGTCGGCTGGTGGCTGACACCCAGCCTCTGGGGAGGCCCTGGAGGGAGTTACTGTCTCTAACACAGCCAGCTTTTGAGAACCAGCAAATGTTTTCTTGAAGTGTGTTCCCTGCTTAAAATGAGACGTTGAAGATAGTGGCTGACCCAATGAATGGACAGACAGCTGAGCTAAAGGCTGAGCTGAGGGCAGCAACACAGGCGGCTGAGCTGAGAGTGACTGAAAGGAAACAAGAAACAATTCACAAAGACGCAGACTTGACACTGAACTAAACCTACACGAAACACGAGGGCACAAGATTCAAAACCTAAGAAGAAAACCCTACACCAGAATAAACTGAAACATAGGATTTTAATAATAATCAACAAAGCATAACAAGAGATACAACAACAAAAGACGTAAGAAACTGAAAATGCTGGGTCAAAATGACCCAGAACCGTGACACAGACTGAGAACGTAACATTGCACTGACAAGGGATGATGGAAAAGGGAAAAAATCAAAAAAAGAAAATCAAAAGAATTATAACAGAATTATAATAAATCCTTTTGAAAAGCACATTGATGTTAATAATTGCTGTATATGTGGCAATGTTCGTGCAAAGTTTTGCTCAGATTGGCCCTCTCGTTAAGGAAGGGATAAGGATATATACATACATAATGCACTTTACTGTAGTTAAATATTCCTAGAGTT
>VUQR01017135.1:0-20278 GCA_015108515.1 Hemichromis elongatus
TTTGTGCCAGCTCTCCCCTCTGCTGGCTCGGTCCTGGGTCTGCCGCGCATCCCCTCCTGGGTTTCGGCACCACTGCAATGAACCACGGCAGACCCGACGACACATTCATGTTTCTCAGCATCTTTATTAACATTCACGGTTGCTGTTAATGTACATTCAGAGCTGCAGCTCTCCTGCTGCCAGCTCAACCCAAACCCACAACAACAACCCAACACAGGACCCGGTGCAAATAATTAAGGCGGCGGGCATGATTGCGGATGGCGTGCAGGTGCGTCCGCCTTCCCTACACGCCACCGCAGGCCACACCCGCCACACTCATAAATATTGAAATCTAGCAGGTAGGAATCGGATTCGGTTGAAGAGGTGTACGGCTCTACGCTGAGCCACTCTCTCCTATAGAAATAAGCTTTAGAAACGTCTTCAGACAAACCAAGCTGTAGCATTGAAAGATCATAGAAGATATAAAAGAATAACTTCACTACTTTAAATTTCCTAAAATGTATTTTTTTAAAAATAGGTGGAGAAAAATTGGTGATTTTGACCTTTTTTCGACGCAGCATTCAGAGCAAACACAGTTGATGGGAACAGCTGCACACTCCTCCTGTGAAGCTCCACAAAAGCTTTCATTGACATTTGTTCAATTCTAAATCTCTACCAACAAGGGTTTCGGTCGCTTGTGCATCGATACATGTGTGCTAGTTCGGATTTATTGACTGGAAACAGCGAGTAGTAAAAATGATCGCATTCATACAAACTAGAGTGAAAAACCTGCTTTATGTAAACGGATGCAGGTTTGTGACCAGATGACCATAACAGAGGTTTTGAAAACATTTTGATTTACTGTCCCCTCAGCTAAAGGTTAGCTTTCACCTACCAGCACTGACAATTCACGAATCCGTGAATCCCTTCATTCATACATCCAGATAGAACCATAAACAAAATGTAAACGTAGAAAAGCTTCGATGGGATGGAACCACACTTCAGCTCTAGTATAGCTATGGCATAGAAAGTACTACACTCCTGCATGGTTGAAAAACATGCTTTACACCCAGAAAACAGCTTTTTATACATCACGTAAATGCAGCAACACATTTGCTTATTTTTAAATCGAGGGATAGTTTGCCTGTTTTTAAGCAATGACCTAAGATTGAAATTAGTTGAAAAAAATTGAACCATTTAATTTCAATTGTATGCAAATCATTGTCACTGCTATGGCACACTTTAATATATACGAAAAATGTGTTTTTTGTGCATTTAAATAATACTGGGAGGGAAAGGGACAATGAAACTAAGAAAAATAAAGATCACATCTTTGCAAAACAAAGGAGAAGAAAAGTTTGGATGAATGAGCAGTAAAGGGAAGAGAGGATATAAACTTGGTACACCGCAGTGATAAAGTGACTTATAAAAGGCGACAGGAAGAAAATATGCTCTTGACTTTCTGAGCAGGCTGGGGGAAAAAAAAAGGATGAGGATAGATATCTTTACGGATGACTTGATACTTACCAAATAAAAGAATGATGTATATTTTAAGCGCGGAAAGACAGATGAGCAAACATAAACAGGAATTTGTGGAGGCAAGGCTAGATAAAGATAACAGAGTGGATAAATAAATTCTCATTTGCACAGAGCCTGAAATAAGCAGCAGACGAGGGATTTGTAGAAAAGAAACATGGACAAATAAAAATGAAGGGATAAAAATAAATGAAGACAACTAACCAAAGATAAAACATGAAAAAGTCTCTTTAATTTGTGAAGAAAAATAAGTTCTTTTGATCTAATTGATAATAATCTTATATTTGTGCAATTTTCTATGGAGATTGTTCTCTGATTCAAACCTGCTTCGAGTGTGGCGATAAATGCGATGATTTAAAGTGACATTATTGTCAGTTTTGTCTGGTGTGCATCACTGTGGCACATTGCTTCATGGTTGCTAATAAGGGGGGAAAAAAGTAATTACTGAGATATTAATTTAACCACCAAAGACCTAGAAGACATTAAAACGCAAACAACCTGCACGAAATGGTTCAGGCAAGAGGAAAGAATTACACAAGGAAGAATTAAGCAAAAGAGGACAAAAAAAAAAACATTACAGATACCAAAATTACCTTTTTATATCATTAAGATACGAGCAGAGCTGGAGTTGTATTTACTGTCCTAGAAGGAAGACCTACCACATCGTGGAGCTAAATAGTGAATGTTTAAGTGCAACGTTTAAAAATGTGTGCACACTAAACTCTGAGCTCTGAGATACCGATGCCTCTTCCGTCCTCGTGTGCTCGGCGGTGATGTATATTTGTGTTTTAACACTGACTGCATCACGCTGAGAATGCATAGCTTCCCCATATAAATCATCATCGTGTTTTCGCTGCTCGACAGTATAAGGCAAAGTTGTGGTGCAATTTAAAAACTCCTTAATCCTGTTTTGAGTGTTTGGCCTTAACAGAAAGCTGCAGTCGGACACTTATCCATGAGTGCTGCTATTTCTTTCACTTTCTCGGGGTTTTGTCCATGTGACACGTGCATTAGAATACACTATGTTTGCTCCTCTCATTCTGTACTGTGGACACATTAGAGGCTGTATTGATCCACCATTAAGGGATTTTAAGCTGCTATCCAATACATGTTTAGTTTTTTATTTGTTATTAATCCAAGGAACTAACTTTTTTTTTCAGCCATTCAGTTGTCCTTGGATTATTATCCTGTTGTATGACCCAGTTAAGACAGACAGGGACTCCAAATCATTACCCCTCCACCACAATGCTTGACTGATGATATGTTGTCTTTGGCTTTCACCAAACATGGCGCTGTGCACAGCCAAACATCTCCGCATCTCTTGTTCCATAAATCTTGTAGTTCGTTCAGATGTAACTCTGTAAACCTAGGCTGTGCCTAAGAGGGAATTTCTCCTAGCAATACTTGTTTTTTAATGTCAAGAACTTTCTACATGTGTTTGTTTTTGTTTGTTTGTTTTGTTGTAATTTCTCTCACCTTGGGGGGATTTTCTGAGATGTCCAATCCTGCAAAGATTGTGCCATTGTGCTAACACACGCCTGAGTGCTCTAGACCGGAAAACTGCCAACACATCTGCTGTTAAAGTTAAAGAGGCCATGACACCTGTTGATTATCAATCAAGTGCATTTGATTAGCAGTACCTGGCTGTTACTTACCCTCTTCACTGCCCACACCACTGCACAGAGCTCTGTGTAAACTCTCATTTTTCACATGGCCAAACCTTTATAGTGGGTTTATCAGAAATGCATTTATTGGAAACAACAGTTAAAAAAAGTGATTTATTTACCATTTACCAAAGTAATGTAATTGAGGAAGAATTGCTGTGTTTAGGGATTTTTAGCATTTCTTTGTAGGTTGTTTTTAAAAAGACACTAAATAACTCCTGATTTCTCTCTGGGATTATCGAGTCATTATTATTTTCCAGGGTTACAGTTAATATAAATGTCTAAAACAGAAATTAAAGTAATTTCTTCCAATTTTGTGGGGATCTGGACTATCAAAGCTTTTCGTGTTCAAACTAAGCATCACAAGTATCAGCAGCTGCTTTCATGGTCGTCCCCTGTGGGCTTAGCTGTCATTGGACTAACTTTCCAGCACTGGATTCTCGTCATTTGCACGGGTTCAAATCCTGCCTCCTGCTGTGATGTGTGTGTATTTTGTCTCTGCTCAGCTCCTATCTCGCTTTGGTACTATGCACTGTCAAATATTTGTACAAGTGTTCGACAGCTTGCTCTTTTTAAAAAAAAAAGAGAAAAAAAAAGAAACACTTTCATGGAGAATATTTTTCAATCTCAGAATCTGGAGTTGTAAATGGACCTGAAAACAAGTTTAGTCTTCAATACTAGATGAAAATAGAGAGTGCCTGCTAATCCCACATTATGAATAGCAGAAATCTGCTGTTGAAAATACATTGTTTGTCCATTATTTGCCAGCGACAATGATTTTCTAATTTTCTTTGTCAGCTATACTGATTTAGCATGCTAACGTTTTAACTTAAAGTAGCTGCATTTTCAAATGGAAATCTAGGCTGATGTCATGCATTAAACAGTCATTATCCTTAAACCCCCTCCCCCCAAAAAAAACAAATCTATATGTTCTTCATAAACAGCCACTGGGAGAAAAAATACAATGATGTGAGAATATGATGCAACATACAGACGTACCACATGGGGCTAGCCAGCCAGAAAACTGTAAACATTTGCTACGACGGTAGGATCTAAATCCCTGCATCAAACACAGAATATTAAATTGTATCCTATAAAAAATGTTCTTCAACACAAAGCAAGTCACAATATGTTTGGTGTTCTTAAGATCCTTCAGTTGTAAGAGAACAAGATAGATAAATAATGTATCTGCTCTACCTCGAGGGATTTGGAGCTTTAAACATCAGTTTTTCAATATACAGACCTGAGTCAGCAGCAGACGCCCAGAGCTTCCATCCTGTGTGTGTATGTGAGCGGCTTATGAATCTACCGAAGGCATGTTTATTTTATAGAGCGAAAGCTTTGTTTTTATATGCATTTCCATGAGGGCGAGGAAAAGGAAAATTTATGAGAGTGTGAAAATAGCAATCTTTCACTGTTCATTCAAAGTTGATTTCAGATTATATGTCATGTTGAATAGTGGCATTGTTGGGAAAAGTTTGTCTCTAAAAAAAACTGAAACAGAGAAACTGTGTCCTGAAAAAACACACATGAACAAAAGCCATGTATGGCTCCTGTTTAATAAAAGACAAAAATAAGCACGGTGACAAACATGCTATAAATGCAAGCGAAGAAGTTCTTGCTTTGTTCTACTTTCTGTCTGGTAAAAGTCCTGCCTTTAATTACTACCAGGTATTAGATACTTTCTATCAAAATGTCTAAGATGGAGGAGCTCTACAACAAATGAGGATCTTGGATGTGTGTGTAAATAATGTGTAAGAATCCCTCCTTTTAATGCCATCATCAGTATGAGGGGTAAGCATAGCTCTTTGATCACACTTAAACTGCAGGAGTCTCTCACTTTGTGCAGGGCGCTTTTATTTCCTGCTCTAGTTTCTCCGTCTGTGTTCTATTTTCTTCTTGCATGATCCATTTTCTTCTCTTCTCTTCAGCAAAACATCCCATTTGCTTTAAGCTAGCTTGGAAGGAATGAATGCCATTATTGGCTGAGATGGAAATCAGTTAGAGTGGAATGGTGCTGACTCCAGCAAGCTAAAAATCTTGCACCTGTCAACTCGGCTGCAACCAGAAGGGGTTTTTTTTTGTCTTTTTTTTTCTGGAACCACCCTCTTAATACAATTAGGCTAATGGGGTGTCACAAATACATTTCTAATTTTATTAGACAAAGATTTAGTGCCCCTATGTAGGCATTTCCGTGACTGACAGGTTTATCAGATGGCTGACCGGCAAACTGAACACACAAATACAACAACATCATCCAGGGCGCTGATATTGATTGAGAAAAGTGACACACCTGCACGCACAGCTTTCCAGAGTCAGCCCAGATAGTTGGAGAAACCTCCGAAAGACACACGTTATTTTAGATCCACATCAACATGCTGCCCGTGACCACTGACTGCCCATTCCTGCCTGTCCAGGGGCCTTTGACTACTGAGAAAAGCGCAGCATGATTCACTCCCACACCTCTGTTTTCCTCCCTTAATCCTTTCTTCCGCAAGCCTGCACATGTCAGCTTCATCATACACGTATGTGGCTTTCAGGGTCTGTCAGAGGCTTTTTTTTCTTTTTTCTTTTACATATTATCCATGGATGAACGCTTCTCTTATCTCTTTATAATGTCTTCTGTTGCTCTTTCCTGCTCTAGTATCCATTCTTCTATCCAAGTGAAAAGTAATTTTTGTCACAGCAAGAGGAGGGCAGATTGAAGAAATCAATCATGGCTCTTTAGGGAAAAAAAAAAAACTGTTCTCTGTTGAATCAGCTGGTAACCTTTCATTATGACAAATTAAACAGGATAAACAAAAAATCAAATGAGCTCTTCAACTCTAAATACAACAGGGGCACTTGTCCAAATGCAGCAGGCTTTTGAATAGCTTTGGAGATGAATGTTGGCCATTATTCTGTGTGTAAGCTTGCAGATGTCTGTATTATACTGAATGCATGTTGGAGGTAGCTTTCATGTTTACGTCACGCTGCAAATTAGACAGAAGCATCACCGTGAGTGGGGTTTTTTTGTACTGCCTGCTTTGTAAAGACCAAAGAAACTCAACACGTCGGTTCTTTAAAAGACTGTTTGAGAGTTTATTTGTCCATTTAATTTGAAGTCACCATAAAACATTGAAGTCAAAGTTTCAAACCTGCAGTATGTGCTAGTAAGGCACATACTGTATCTTCTTTATTGTATTGAATCTTTGGACTGTTGCATTGGATAACATGGAAGCCTTAGTGAGGTACTACATGCCTACTTTATAAAGTATTACTACTACATTAGTACACAGTAACTTTTGAAATATTCCAGCTATGAACCATTAACACTTCCTACTTGTTTGCAGGTGAATATTTTGTTTAGAATTTCTGATTCCGCTACATATGAAGCATGCAAATATTGAAAAATTAGTTGTTTGTGAATTACATACTAATGTGTTTCACTGTAGAATGATCAGTTACTAACGCATCACTAATGCTCCATACTGTATGGTTATAAACTGTTACCTTGGTTGGTTGAATGGCGGCTTGCGCTCTAAGACATCTGTAGCATCTGTAGAAGTCCTCACAAGTGCAGAAACACAAAGCTACGTGTGTGCCGTGGCAGCACTAGTGAGAGAGGGAGCTGTGAGATAGCAGACACAGATACAGAGCTGCTCATGTTCAGCACGAGACAGCGTGGTGGGGAATATTCAATTAAATCCTATCAGATGTGTATCCGGTGTGTGTGGCCACATACCTCCACCCATGAGTTTATACGTGTTGGGGTTTATTGCACACATGTGGATATCTGACACAAGCCATTGTTCTGTAAGAGACTCTGACTGATAACATCTCAGCATAATTGGCCTTTCAGATGCCTTCAAAAAAAAAAAGAGAGAAAGCTATTATCTTCAGGCTGCAGTAGCTGAACCTATAGATGGCACCGCTTGCTAAAGCTGTGGTGTCATGGCGTCACACTATCCTCAGTTCCCTAGAGTGAAAAAGCGACTCTGTGTGTACGTGTTATTTTTTTCTTATCTCATTCATGGAAAGCTTAACCATAATGTACACAAGCCTTCATTTTAAGGCTTTGATTGGCTTTTAAGGCCTTGTTGATTTTTATGAGCTTATGTTGTCATTATGCCACATAATCTGGAAACTATAACACATATGCATTACAGCATGTGAAACAGTACATCAGCATCTAGGCATACCAGTGCCATAACAACCTCTCCTACCTACTGAAATGTATGTAAGCTACATACATTTACATTTATGTAATCTGCCATCTACCAGATTATACCTCACACACTCCATTGCGTATTTTTCCATCTATTTTCTTAACTGCTCATCAGATTCCAGGCTATGAGGGGACAGAGGCTATTCCGGCTCAAATGGAGCAAGTGGCAGCATATAAAATCCTCACTTATCAGTTAATCTAACATACATGTCTTTAGACTGGAGAAGGAAGTCACACCCAGAGAGAATCCACGCAGACACGAGGCGAACATGCAAACACCGCACAGAAAGGCTGACATCGTAACTGTGAAGTGACACTGGTCACTACTGCATTACTGTGCCATACATTTCCAATGTAACTGGCTTGACTGATGCATTTTGGACCAGGGTCAGCTTTGCAGTGACCACACCCATGTGGGGGCGAGTGTGTGCTGGTTTGGTACCATAACTGAAAAAAAAATATATATTGTTTGAAAACCACTGACAAGAGATGCCGAAGTTTTGTCCCGTTCTATCCGTGCTCCAGCTGCACTAACAATGAATGCAGCTGTTTCTACAGGCCTGCGGTGCACCGTGATAACTTCCTGTGAGCTTTGCCTTTATTTGGCCCTGTGGTTCCAGGATAGATGTATTTGCTGAAAGCAAAGACAGGAATAAACAAATGAATAAGTAAAAATAAATGAAGAATGTAGCATTAACGCAGACATGGACTCCTGTTGCCTGGTGATGCACATCACACTGGATACACATACATATAGATCGAATGATTTTAACAACGTTCATGTAGTTTCTCTTACATAATGTTTTTCTTGCTTAGAAGTATCAGAATCTGTACCATTATTAACACTAATGTATAGATGACTATAAACAACTCGAAAGCAAAGTGATGAAAATTTTAAGGGAAATGCATTTTAAATTTCTGGTAACTAAATTAATTGTTACAGTTTCCTTACAAAAGGAAGACCAAACTGAATATTTTGATTTCAAGTGTTCCTTTTTTCACTCGAAGCTGATGCTTTTCTTGTTAGGCTTGTCACACCACTGTCAAGTTAGTATTTCATTTATCTGTGATCCAACCATCAGCATGTCTCCTCCTGGAAAAAAAATATCAATCATCATCTTCATCTTTTATTTATTTGGAAAGATAGGAGCGAGGGTGATTGTGGGACACAGATGGAAATGGGTGATCGCAAATGCTCTTCAGAAATCAGATGCATTCTAAAGCCCCGCCATACGGAAGAAAGTATGAGGCATTCGCTCGTGCTATGAAAAATTATATCTTTATTCTACCACCGAGCATGGGGGAGGGGGAAAATCCCCAAAGAAAAGGTTATGGATTGATGTCTGCGTGTTTATTTTGCTTCTCGATGCGGAATTTTTAACAGTGATTTTCCACACCAGCAAGCAGTGGCCTCTGAAACGATCCCCTCCTCACAGTCAGCAAATACATAATCTTCAGACAGTGAAGCTGCTTTGTGGAACGCAAATTAAACACACCTGAATGAATTTCATTAGGGATAGCTGCCGCAGAAGCTCTCATTGAATCTAGACAATCTTATATCTGGGGATTTTGATACGAAGAGGTTGAACTTTACGTTCACATATACTCAATGTTTCACATGTGATTCGATTTCTTGAACGATCCAGAAACACTGCAGATCTTTTAAATCCCTTTGTATGTAAAATTCCACCTTCGTACAATTAAATATACTTACACTGTATCCCAGTCCTTCAACCACTATAAAGGAAAGGACTGTTTTTTCCCCCTGCTGTCTGTCTCTGCTTCGTGGTCTGGCACTCTACATTAGATTTTCCGCTGATGCTACTTTTGATGGACTTTCAACAAAGAGAAAAGAAAAGTTGATGTCACCTCCACTGACATCAGGCGCAATCAGCCAATAGCAGGAGCAAATGCAAGATGAATCAAATTCATCTTCCCTGTTCCCATCACCAAGCAGATACGTGCATTCGTCTTTCCATCTGTAGGAATGACAAATCTGTCAGACATCCATTGCCTTAGGTCGGGATGAGGAGGTCCCTCAATCTGCACAATGTTGATGTGCTTCAGTGCTGTCCATGCGCATGTTGAATTACCTCATTAACCTTTTCAGAACCAGGGCAGGTGAATTATTTACAGGTATTATAATTTAAAACCCAGGAAGCTCCGCTTGCTGAGAATGTAATGCATTGTCATCCCAGATTAAAGTGTGTAACAGGCCTGCTGGTCCCACTGTAGGATAGCCCCACTGGTCTACTGTGTTCATATCACATTTTCCCTGACGCAGGTATAAAAAGTGCATGTGTATAAATAATAATAATAATAATGCATTGGATTTATATAGCGCTTTTCAAGGCACCCAAAGCGCTTTACAATGACATTATTCATTCACGCTCACATTCACACACTGGTGGAGGCTACAGTTGTAGCCACAGCTGCCCTGGGGCAGACTGACAGAGGCGAGGCTGCCATATCGCGCCATCGGCCCCTCTGGCCAAATGCTCAGTGGATAACTATAAAATACCCCCCCACCCCCGCTTTCAACTACAAAATTATATCTTATTAATTATTTCTTAATATTGAAATTGTTCTTCCTGTGTAACAATTTATCCAATTTCACCAGCTTACTCATAGGTGCTTTATTTTTTAGATAGGCCCACGTTTTTATTAGTTAGCTAATCAATCAACTTTGTTTTCTGTTTAATTACTTTTTAAAATAAACATTTTCTTGGCTTTCATGAGACCGGAATTAAAAATTACACAGTATCAATGGAGGTAGGGGTCCTCTTTTATTTGAAAGAAGAATATTTTCATTTATGATCTGTATGAGGAGTTATTAAAAGATTACAGCCGTTGTCACATCTACAGATAGATGTCCTAGTTATACTACACATAAAAAAGGAAGCTGATACTGAAATATTAAAAGCCTCAGTCCAAACAGCAGTGACCATCCTGGGAGTGAAGACCATCAAAAGCTGATGTGATGTTCCAAAGCTTGGCTAACAACAGGAAGGTAACAACTTTCTGCTCCAGTCAAATGCTAGCATGCCCTTAGGAAAGCATAGGGTGAATTATGATCTATGACTGTCTGTATGTTTTATTTAGTTTTAGTTGGGTTTTTTTTGTTTTCAGTCCTCGTACTAGTATAGCAAGAGTTGGATGATGTTGCCAGTAACAAATCGGAGTGGTTTGCGTGGGTATTGACCCCAGCCAGGGCTGCTGTTTGTCACTGTTTCTGTTGATATTGTTTATGGATGGAGTTTCTTGGTTGAGTTGTTGGGTTCAACTGACTCAGGATCTTGTCTCTGTTTTTGACAGATGATACGGTTCTCTTGGCTTTGTTGAGTCATGACCTTCAGCTTGCACCGTGGTGATTTGCAGCTGAGTGTAAAGTGGCTGGGATGAGTATTAGCACCTTCAAGGCTGAGGCCATAGTGGTCATTTTGAAAAGGGTGGAGTAACTTTATTAAATATTCATGGCATATTCATTGTTCTGGGTTTGGAACTAGTTGCTAACTGACTTTAAGTATCTTGGTATCCATTCACAAGTGAGAGGAGAGAGGCACTGACAGAGGACTTGGTCTGACAGCTGATCAGGGTTCCTAACCTCCCCTACAGTCACGAGAGCTCTGTGTAGTGGCTAAAAGAATAAGATCTCCTCTGAAGGGTGTCTGTGTACAGCCTTAGATGGAGTGAGGGGCTCATTCAGGAGGGCTTCAGAGTAGAGCGGCTGCTTCTCAGTATTGAAATGACACAGTTAATTTTGGAATTGGACCACGATGCTTCCTGGACTCAACCCCCCACTCACAACCAGGACACAGTGAGGAGATTATATCTCTGGACTCATAGTTATATTTTTACTATGATGAAAATTATGATATGATAATTATGCAACTATTAATGCTTTGAGTAGAAATGTGGCTGGCTAATATTAATGTTGTTTTGCTATTATACAGTATTGAAGTCTTACAGTAAATTGTTATTTATATTATATAATATGTTTATATTATATTTATTTATTTATGTTAAACACGTTTGCATACAAAATATCAATATCAAGTTGGGATTGACTGCTGTGAAACAAATGTAAAAGTGCCTACTGCTATATCGTTTCTGGTAAGTCGCTACTTTTCTCAGCAAAAAAGTAGCGACTTATTCTCTGTGTGTCAACAAAAACAGATAGTTATGAATATTTAATAGTTACTATTTTGCCACCTGCCTCTTAATAGCCTCTATTAGCCCCTTAATAACCCTATTCACCCTCCAGGTCTCTGTGCCCCACTGATAATCCAAACGTGCACGCGAGCACGCTCTCCTGATGTTTACGGACAAACGTTGGTCTTGAAATGTGAAACGTCTTGATGTTCAGATTCTACCCTGCTTGAAGGAAACAAAAAGCTCCTTAACATAATCAGTTTGGTGATAATGCGGAGCTTTAAAGGTTCCTGTTAAGGTGGCACAAATGTTTGCATAGAGTGCGAGCGTGACAATAAAGGTGAAATTATGTGTCACATATCAGATTTGTCAGCATGAGCCCTGTTTGTGGGCTCATGCTGCTTAAGGTTAGAGAAAAGCGACTTACCACCATTTAATGCAAAATAAGGCACCTCTTGAGCACTAGTAGGGTTTATAACAGCAAAGCCTGTATGCTTCCTGTTATACAGAGCTGCTAAAGGAATACATTTCTTTTGGTCCATTTTCTGAAGCACTGATGTGTTTTAACAAAAGATTTTAAAAAATGCATGTGAATAAAAATCACACAGTGGCTCACAGGGCTTATGTGTCTCCCATATGAATGACTGACAAGGTTGTTTCAAAAGGCAAAGACACAGCCACACATGACTGTTCTGCTACCGCTACATCACGCCGCCTCTGTCACTGTGATGGATCTCCTCCACCTGGTGCCTCCCTTTGCTGGATAAGACCAAAGACGAGGTGTGTGTTTCTTAGTGTGCGGATAAAGTCGGTAAAAACCGAGAGAGGAGAAGAAGCGAAGGACGTGCAAAACAGGAAGTTTGGGATGGATATTTGTGTGCACTTGGAGTCCTGCATTCGTCATTATATGGTTGTTTTGTGTTTGACAGTAGTTGTGATCATAAATGTTCAGGATTCTGTGGGGACTTCATTCACTGTGTTTGGAGGCGGGCAAATTACACAGAAGGAAGAAGGAAGAAATAGGCAGATAAAAGGAGAAAAACTGGCAGAATCCTCAGTGTTGGAAGTTAATTCTGAGCTTGAGTCAGTACATACAATGTTTTAAACAAAAGAATACATAAAAATAACCCACAATTAACTTTATGAAGTCAGTGTTATAGGTGTGCCAGTCTTTGAATGCAAGTGTTTGGTGTTGTATAGAATAAAACCTAAAATTACAAGACTGACACCAGCCAAACAGGCAGAATCGTAGTGGGGTGAATGGAGAAGGAGTTAAAACTGATGCTACCAACTTTTAAATGCTCCAGGCAGACTGGCTAGGTGCTCCCAGTTGCACTGATTAACTCTGTTTACCAGGAACCTGCCAGGCAACACAGAAAAAAACAATCGGTGAAGGATTCAGCAGGCCGGGCTGGGGTAGGAGAGCCGTCACAACCCTCGGGGCAGCCTTTGGCCGAGCTTTTTAGGGGAAAGTTTTAACATTTTTTTTTATTTATGTGTGCCGCATTAATGTAAAGAAATGGGGTGTTTTAACCTATATGAAAATGCTCGAGCTATAACCAAGTAGTTTTATTCCAACCAAAATTCAACTCAACTCAAAACTAAATGGCAAAAAAGGCAGTGAAAAAAAAAGCTTAATAAAAAAAGAAGTGAAATGGAAAAAAACAACAATGATCCAGATGTACTCAGAACCAGGACGGACTCCTGATATGGACTTTAAAGTGGAAACTGTCTGTAGGTGTCTGTTGCCAGTGTTTCGCGTCACTGTCAAGGACATCGCTTTCCCTTTGCTGTCTCAGAGATGCCAGCAGCTTTGACAAAATACAATTCTTGATGCTCCCTGAATGAGAATGGGTCTGTGTGACAAACACCGAGAAACCAAGAGCCTACAATAAAAGTGAGACTTGGGTAGAAAAGACGACAGAGTCTCATCCAACATATCATCATTGGTCGCTGTGTTGTGTTCTTGACCACAGAACTTTGCACGTTTCCACGTGTATAATTGTCTAATTGCTGTTGTGGAACATTCAAAAGATGAATTATCAGATTTTTAACACAATGCAATGTCTTTATTATGCAGCCACTTTTCTAGCTTTTCTATGCTCAACCACTGAGTAACAGTTTGGACGATTACCCGGCTCAGCAATTCTCCAAACTGGCATACCTCATTAAAAACAATTTGAAAAAGCTGTATAAAACAAAGCAATACCCAACCACGGTATGACCTACTTCCTGTACAGGGTACTTAAAATGACATCTGTCTGTTGTCCGACCACAGTGAGCGATTGCTGTACCAAGTCATTGCTTCATTGAATTTTATAGCCCATATTAAGATAATGCATCTGTCCTGCACTCTGAAAGCTGGTAGTGCATTTAGAAAATGGAAAATGCATCCAGAAACTAAAATGGGTTTTGGCTGAGCTGATCTACACTGAACTGCCCAAGATTATAGAGAGAGGACGTGTCATTTAGTGTCTGGGCCACACAGTTTTTTTCTTGGGTTTTTTTTTATGTTTCGCTTGTTTTAGCCAATCAGTATGTTCATGCTTTTCCCCACACTTCCTTCCACATTTCAGCATAATACAGTGGAAAAAAAACATTAATAAATATAATACACTGAAAATTTTAAGTCAGTAAAACTATACACGTATAAGGTGTGTCCTTAGGTAAGCTGTAAAGCAGTATGTGCCCACAGTTGAATTGGTTTGTGTTTAGTAAACATGTTTTTGAACTTTTTAGCTGGTGCTGTGCATTTAAAGCTACTGCTGATACTGTACAAGGCCTGTTTATTACAAAAACATGGGAACTACTTTATTTATCGGTATATGACGTAGATGCCACTGTACTGGGTTCTATATGGCCGACTTCTTGTTGGTACACAAAAATACTCGAACGAATGAATAAATGTCATATATGTGATTTGTAAAGTTTTCTTTAAAAGCCGGCCCACATCCACAGCTGGTCTCAGCTGATGTCATTATCTCAGGGTCAATTTGATTCCTTCTTTATCTGTGCCGGATGTCATGTGTGCTGAGACATCTGGGCCACTCAAAACCTGAAGCCCAGCTCATGACCTTTCGATCACGTCCGGCGGACACACCGTTTGTCCAGATCGTGCCTAAACGTGTCTCCTCTGGACTCAGAAATGCAGAATAAAATGTATATTTGACGAACTGATGATTTTGCAGAAAAAAAATAAAAAAATTGTGGCAACTGTTTCAGGTTAATTCACTTCTCTTTGGATAAAAGAAAAAAGTTATAAAGGATGATATCTATTTAAATGTGGTTTCTGTCTGTCTGGTGTATTACTTTCTCAACATTCCTTCATCCATGACCCTTCAGAGAAAGCACTCACCCACTTCCTTTCATTTCTATTATAGAAATCAAACATGTGGACGGGTAATTCTGTTATTGAACCATCACATGTCAAAGCATGAAACCAAATGTTCCTGCTTGTCTTACATTCTCATGCAGCAGCTTGTACTTCTGTGCCACTTTGTTAGTATGTAATGTTGTGTATAGTGCATGCTCACCTATTGTTTTGATTCCCATTTCTGTCCTCAGAGAGAGACATTTATGGAAAGAAATACATGAATCATACATCGTCAGTCAGCGAGATCAAGATTAGACACAGAAACAAAAGAGAAAGACAGACGAGACAGAGATGTAGAAAAGTGTGAGATTAACTTTCTGTTGCTCTTTTCTGACATGATTGAGATTTCAGCAGGTGGAATGCCTTTGAGAAAGTATTTAGCTGCCTTTTGTCATGACCTCAGGCGACATATGTTCTGCTTCCATGTTTGAGACTTGTGGTGTGTTTTGTCGAATTTGGACTCCATGGAAAACAGATTAACTCGCTGTCATGTTGGTTTTTCCACTTGTCTTGCACTGTGCTGTGGCCAACCGGGAGCAAACTGCAGTCATGGTTAACAGATGTTATGAATAGTGTTTATTTACTGTTGATTGAGTCCAAATCAAGTTAATATTCATGCACATGTGGCATAAACAAACAAGCGAAAAAGGAGGAAAACAAACACAGAATAGTGTGGACCATCTTCCACCGGTTTCTGAATAAGTGGAGTTAGAGCTGGTAGTGCGGATTTTGTCACTACAGCAAATAGATTATCGCAATCGCAGACGAACAGAAGGTCATCAGGGGACAGCCACATTCTGCTTTAAGGTTAATACTTAATAAACCTGTACATCCTCCCAGTGACCCCAGTCTGCAGTAAGCAACACAATGGAGTCCCCGTGTCCTACGGGGAACATCAGTGTTCAAAGATTTGGTGGCATTCACCAAATGTACAGGGAAATGCGTCTGGTAGTCGCTAAGCAACAAATGAAAACCTTTACAAAGACTCGGGCAATTTATTATTCTCTGTTTCCATACAGTTGCTGTAATTGCCACATTGGGTTTTTCTGAAACGCTCCGTGCTCAAGAGTTGTTTTCAAAATGTCGTTTCTGGTAAATTATGTTTTTAACTGCACGTTTTTAAGAACAGCATTTTATTGCATATTTAGATGGAAAACACCATCATAGCTGTAGCAACTTGTTTGCTTCGGGTATCTTCCTGAGGTTTCTGCTGTTTCAGTTCATTATCATGCCTCAGCTTTGCCCACACTGTTGAATTTCTCTGCGTTCCTTACATCAACACTCCATCACATGGTGCAAAAGTTTTTTTTGGTCTCTTGTCTGTGGACTGAAAATGTCAAGTTTGTTAACACTTCTGGCTAAAGTTCAGTCAGTGATAGCAAAGCCAATATTTTCCATCAGGTCAGCACTATCCCAAAGAGCCTAACGAGGCTTGATGAATCATTATGTTGGGCCAGCTTACCAGACACCTGCACAGGTGTTTGCACTTATTCTGAATGATTAGATTAAAGGTTGGATGAGCTATGCTGAGGGTTACACGAGGTCCCCGGACCGGAAACAGCAACAACAGGCAGCTGGCATCAACAGCTGCCTGATAAAAAAGGTAAACCAGTCTGTTGTAGCAATTGAAACATTAAATATAAGTTTTCCATGAGATAGTGGAGAAGAAAACTGAGCCAGAAAAAGAGTTATGATTACACTAATATTCATCTTATATACAGAAGTAGAAACCTACTACTAAAATGTATTCTGACTTGTTTCAAGACTTTTCTTCTGCACAAAAGTCAATAATATTAATATTAATAGGCAAAATATATACAAAATTTTGAGGCCATAATGTAAATGACCCTTAAATAATCTGCCACTCTAGTGCAGCATGTGATCTTGTGAATATTTAAACACTCTTTTCCAAATGAATTAAAGTGAAAATCGCTCTCCTCAAAGACCGTATTAACAGTAGGAAGTCTTAGATGAAGGGTTAATTGTTGGCAGACAAGCAGTCACGCTTTCTCTCTCTATCTCCCTCTCCCTTTTTGTATGATGTGATTAGAAGCCCACAGCCACTGGTGCCACAGAGCGAGGACAATTGAGTCTGTCCCAAAAGTAATAGCTTCTTCTCAACTTAATTAAGGAAACTCACTCTGCATTCCACGTAAGGGTAGTGGTGGGGGCTAACAAACTGATCATACCATCTGTGTGTGTGTGTACACATAGAAGACATGAATTGTGTCCTGTATAACAGTCTTTGTCTTAACAAATTATAACAAGGGTTATAAGTGATGACGGTGAGGAAAACCTCACATAGAGGACAAAATTCAATAAATACCATATCTATATCTAAGCCCTGCTGAGACACGACTTCCCAAGACTTCCGTTAATGCATCTTTTTAGGATCTAAAGTTACATTTTATATCTAGTGACATGTAGAAGCCGTGTGAATAGCTGCATGCGCTGGCATTGCTTTTCCGATAAGGAAGAACCCAGCACAGTTCTTACTTAAAAAATTCAATTTTCTAATGTACGTTTAACACTGCAAATTCCATTTTGGAGGTTTAAACCGATCCACGATCTTTTGATGCAAAAAAGAAAGTGATGTGTAAAAATGCAGAAACTTATTTTTCCAAGTCAAAAGTTGAGTCCCTGTGATTTTTATCACACCTTGAAGTAGAATCATCCTTATGTCATTATAGGCCTGCTTACATAGATTGTATCAGAGGGGAGGTTTTACCTCTTGCTAATGTAATAACCAGTTAATATCCAAGTAATATTATGGTAACAAGAGTGGCTACAATTGAGTAATATTACACTGAAATTGATTTAATAGTTTTGCATTTTGCAGCTCTGTGAAACTAGCACGGATGTTTCCATTTAATAATCCAGAGCATTAAACATAATATTTACATTATATCTTTGAAGCAAAGCAGAATGTTGGAAACCTATGGTAGGATTAATTTCCACATTATAGTAATACTAACCAAATATGCCAAAACATCAGCCAATATTACCTCATTATTAAGACGTTATTACAATTTAAACTCTTTAAAAATGTAAAAATTCCAACTCACAGATATTAGCCTCATATTTCTAGGAGATTTTTGTATTGTTGCCAAGATATGCTAATATTACTTCATGGGAATGTTTTTATTTTCACATTTTTACCAACAGTTTTTGGGCCCTTATTATGTAATTACATTAATTTCAGTGTAATATTACTCACCACAATATTACTTTGATATAAACTGGTTATTACATTAGCAAGTGGTAAAAAAAAGTAGAAATTATTACATTCTTGTTTCTGCCTCGTTACGCTAATATTACCACTTTATTAGCCAGCTGTAAACAAAGTTCAACTTATCATTTTATTAATATAACATTTGTTGTTGAAAGTAATGAATTTAAATTGAAAACATTTTCAGGGTTTGGCTGCTCTTATTCGGTATCAGGCGTACTGTCAGCCTCGACCTGCATAAAGTTCTCATTTGTTGGCTCCACTGTAGCTCTACTGCAAAAAAGATTAAGTCTTTCACTCAACGAGACCTCATAGGGATCATGTTTGCCAGTACAGTGAAAAACATTAAGTTACAGTTATTTAGCTCTCTGCATGTACTCTCTCCTTCTTTATATGCATATTGGTGAAATTATGTACTCCCATAACTCATTGGTGTATGCTGAGGATTCATCAGAACATCAGTAATTGGATTTTCTGTAAAACCTCACTAAGAGTCTCGAAGGAACAGTAAACTATTCATATTGTCAAGTTAATTTGAATGCTCCGTGAATAAGAATAAGAAGTTCCAACACTGTTGTTCTAAAATATAACCTGATAAAGGGCCCTACTGAATCACTCTTTAAGTTCTCTAACGAGTTGAATATTATACGTCTTTGTATTATTTTTCATACGATGCCAAAAAATTGTGCTTTTGCAATACTGTAAAATTGTTCCAAATATTTTTTTTTAGGATTTTTTCCAGTATGATTGTTGGAGAAAAGGAGTTAGGACAGAAATTTAAATTCCTGTGAGGTGGAACTGACAGAACGCATTTTGTATTAATAGGTTTTAAAATATTAATGTTTACTGACTAATGCCATGAATTATGCTTGTTTTAAATGATGTTTTTCACCACCTGGTGCTATTGTCAAATGGTGTATGAAGTGCCAGCATCTATGTGAAGATTTTACTAAAAAAATGTAAACGTTATTGGGATGCTTGATACAGCAGAGCTGTGGGCTTTGCCAGCATATAAATAGTCGTATTATGGGTACTTGCACATGACTGTATACTCCCAAGTGACATGATAAAGAGCTATTCCTAAAATGTGATTGAGATGATAAAAATAGTCCTGCCAGCATACACTGCAGCTACTGATAATGGGATTAAATTATGTGTTTAGGTTTACATCTTAAGACAGGGTGGTACATCCAGTGTGACGATGTTTGGTCTTTTTGTTTTCAATACCTAAGGCAAGCAGTTACTACAAGAAGTTAAACATGCTTTTACCCATGAATGGACCATATGGAACACTTGTGTGAATGATGCATAAGTTAGCAAACTGTGTGATAGTGCTCAAGGGTCACTTAGAAATGGACCGAGCAAAGAGAGAGAGAGAGAGAGAGAGTAACCTGCCAGCAGAGGCTGTACCATAAATCACTGATTCAGTTCATTTTAGCTCTTGCATCAAGTTTCAAAGTTCATGTCAAAGTTTCAAAATGAAATTTTTCTTAAAAAATAAGAAATACTTAAAAACATATAATGATAGTAGTAAATATTAGTAGTAAATATTCTTTTTTGACCTTACCTCTGTTTGCAAAAAGGAAACATAAGGAACAGTTAATGATTTATTGTAAACAGTAAACGTGGGCTTAAATTTCAGGTATATAATTTATACATTTATTTATATTAAAATGAAGGGGAGCTTAAGCTGAATTGATTGGATAAGGGATTAGGTGGGATTCAGATGTAATATAATCCATTCACTCTAACCCCACCAGGTGATGCTTTCATCAGCACTGCACTGCACTGTATAAATGGAGTAGTGGTTTTTGTTGCAGTGCAAGCAGAATTTGTGGGGATGATAATGTCAGACAGATGTGAACTATTGGCATGAGCAACAGCAGTGGCTTCAGCATTCACATTCACATTAGCAGCCAGGTTGTGATTATAATCTCCAGTGTCAGAATGAAGCCTGCAGGGATACAAAGTCAATCCAGAGAGAGTGTGCTGAAGCTATCACCTGGAGAGTAATGAATTTCTCTGTTATTGAGCCAGATGGCCAGGGGACGGGATGAGGCCTGATACTTAGCGCTATTTATTTGGCAAAGCCTGGAGGTGTCCTGTGAATACGATCTGAACAGAGAAGATGAAGGATG
>VUQR01017135.1:20298-46174 GCA_015108515.1 Hemichromis elongatus
AAGAGAGAAGAGGGGGGGGGGGGGGGGGGGGGACTTTATTGGCCAGGCAGGGCTGACTGACACACGGACAGATTAGCGGTGGTAGCGGGCCTATCTGCACAGAGCAGGTGCACTTAAAATGAGCTACTGGAGTGTGTGTTAATGTGACTGTACGAGCCTGTGCGAGGGAAGACTGGGGGAGAGCAGGAGGGAACAGGAAGTATCAGATTTCCATGATTAGCCTGTTGTTGACCGCAGAGCTATCTTGACACACTGCCATTTTGTTTTTGTTTGGCTGTACAGTCAGAGCACGGAGGCCTGCTCGCACACATCTATCTGTGCCACGCCACACAGGGCCAAGTATCTGCAATGCAGTGAGCGGTGTGGCTTTGCTCTGCTGCCTCTGTGCAACGCTCAAGACTCCACTTAGACAGACAGATTGAAATGCACGCGCATGCACACACACACACGTGCATACACCAATTAACATGCACGTGCAGATACACACAAGCGCTGGACTGAACGAGACAGCTGCTGCACATTTACTTAATATGAGGGAGCATGAATGGAAGTTCAGTGTCATCATAGACTGTAGCATATGTATATATGGATTTTAATCAAAGTTGCACTAGCATGACGTACTGTTACATATGCTACTGTTACTGATTGACAAGTTACACACACACACACACACAGATGTATGCATTGAGAAGCTCAACTTGACTTTCATCTTAACTTGAGATTTTCATCCAATCTGTTTACCTGCCACACAAAAGCTATTAAATACAATCCAAAGCATCGGCAATGGAGCCATTCAAAGCAATTTTAAAGAGACACATCACATCACAGACTGGTGCTCTTATCTCAAAGAGCTTTGCTATCAGTGAAGATGACTTGGTGGATATTTTTTTGGACAGCTGCTCCATAAGAACGAGAATGAGTGGGAGAGAAGTGAGGTGTGCTGTTATCTTTATTGGATCATGCTGTGCAATAATGATATCTTACCACCACCGCAGCTATACTGAAGCTATGAGAACAGTATCAAGAAATTGAATTTGAGAAATGTGTTGAACGTCAATGTCACAGCAAGCTTGATAATGAGCAGAACTTCCGCCGGTGTATTGGAAGCCTGCTGAGGCTAAGCATTGGAATTTTTGTTGGCAAACTACAACTGTCACGTTAGCTAATGCATCTTTTTAGCCTACTGTCGTCAAAATGTATAAAATCATCTCTACTTTTAAAAAGAAAGAAGATCCAGGCAGATATTAGGACTTGATACTATATTAGCCATTTGTTTTCTGCTGCTCGTCCAGCAGATGTCCAGGTCACAGGGACAGCAGCCTAAGCAGAGGAGCACAGACCACCCTCCTCGCTCGCTTATCCGGAGAGAGACCGTGAAGTTTCCAAAGTAGCCATGACACACAGCCTCTCCAGCGTGTCCTGTTTCTTCCTGCGGTCTCCTTTACAAGCTCAAAACACCTGGAGGAGGCATCCCAGTCAGATGCCTAAGCCACCCAACTGGCTCCTTTTGATGTGGCGTAGTAGCAGCTCTATTTTAAATTCCTACTGAATGACTGAACTCCTCAACCCATCGCAAATGGAGAGCCCACCCACCCTTCAAAAGAAGCTCATTTGCACCACTTGTGTGCAAGACAAGTTCACTTATGTGTGTTAACGTAGGTTAAATAATTTGTCACAATATGTAAAGGATCTTGATTTGATTTGGTCTCCTTGGTACAGCTTACATTACCTTCTCTTCATGCTAGAAATGTATTTGCTTCTCTCTGCCTCCTCTTAAACCATTGTGTGTCATGCAATTAGCATTACAGTGGGTGGATAATTCATTAATCAAGTAAAACTCAAGTTAACTTGTGCATCATTCACTCCATTACAGCTGCTGAGCTTAACTGTTCTGACAGAAACGCACATGTGCTGCTAATTTAGAAACTGTTTAAAATGTTACCGTTTTAAAACTGGTTACAATTATTCACAGGAGAAGAAAAAGCCAAACCAGCAACAACAGCAAACACAGTGTGCTCATGGAATTCATGCAGCAGTAACAGCACTAACACAGACAACACATAGATGTCAGCAATGTAGACTTGACAGCAGTTTTTGCCACAAACATGGAGTCAAACAGAGAGTTGGCACAGTTTTTACACACAGCGTTGTGTGTGCAAAGTGCTACAGAACACACTGGTGATTTGTGTCTCCTCTAGAAAGAGAGCTAAAACAGGTTATTTAAATGTCGCACTGTGAGCCCTTCTCTCCATGCGGTCCTCTTGGATCAGCTTCTCTTTGCGTTCGTTCTGAATGCAGATTATAACCTGTCCGTTTGGCTTGTTTCTCTCATTGTGTTCAAAGTTCTCAGCCACTGAGCAGAACGAGTACTTTGCAGTCATGAGGGGTTGTCGAATTAGTAAATAAAACTGAAAGGTTTTGCGTAGAGGTTCCTTGCACAAAGTAATTGTTAAAAACACAACTGGGAGATCTGCTGCTGGTATTTTAGAATTTAGCCAGGCCCAGCATGCACTGGTTGGTCGTTGTGGGCATTTTCGATTTAGCCCAATTAGCTTGGTACACTAAACCCATGATTATTGAAGAACTGCCAAAAAAAAAAATAAAAAAATCCCTAATTAAACTGCATTATTGTGTATTTTGTACATTTTAAGGATCAGTCTCTCCCAAATGTGCACATTTTTTAAACATTGTAAACATTTTGATGATCAAAACATTAAAAACAAATACAAATAAAGGGAAAAAATAAATGGAATTCTCCAAGCGTTCAAAACACGACTTGGATAAGTGATTCAGGGTATCCCACAATATTTGCAGCACTTACAATGTGCTGCCCTCACAGAAGTGACTCTTCTCTTTGTTTTAAATACAAACATGCGTTCAGTTTGTTTTCTGTGTCTGTTGAAGAAGAATAAAGAAATGAAGATTTCATGTGATTTTCCCAAAAAAAGAGAGGATACATTTCTAGTGTCCCTGTTGTTGAAGTGCAGGGACTGACGGGCTACAGATGGTCAGACAAGAAAAGAACAGCTGAATGGAATAAAAAAAGAGGTGGGAGCAAAAAAGAAATATTTGTTCTTTTGACTACTGTTTGCTGAGCATGCCTGCAGTGTGTTTGAAAAGTCCTTTTTTGATTAGGAAGACTTCAAATTGATTGGAATAACTCAGAGGCTTCTGGCAGCTGTGATAAAAGCTCGTACAAGTTTATAAATGAAAATGAAAATGGTCTCCTAAGTAAAGTGTTACTCCAATAGTTTTACATTGCATGACGTTTGTTATGGATGGGACAAAATACTTACACGGCATCTCACATCTTCTCTTATGATGCAAATAATAAAGTAGTGGAGTTAAAAAACAAACAAACTAAAACAGGCAGCTGCTGAATAACCAGTTTTACTTACCAGAGCAATTTCATCACACTTGTAATACGAACGATGGTGAAACAAATCATGTTCAAGAGGAAGAAAGTGGGAACACAAACGGTCAATTAGTCACAATCACAGGCAGGTATACACGAGTCTAAAAAGGAATAAGAGTCTGCGTTTTCTTTTTATCGTTTGAAAGCAGAGATAGTTACCGCAGCACTTCGATCAACATTAGGTTTTTTTAAATGGAAATTTCACTCCCCACTTCCCCACGGTGCTTCAGTAAAAGTTTAGCATCTCATGGTATATACTTGTGACTGCAGTGAAAACTACATCTGAAGTCATATTTGTATGATCTCTCGAGAGCAATGCAAATCAGTTCATAAATCAACATCTTTCAGAGCAACAGAACCATCTGAGTCTTCATGCATGATTCTTTTTTATTTGTTTTTAACACCTTTCAGACGGTTTGTTCAGAAATGAGCACTGTATGAGCCATCAGATGGCATACGCTGTGTGTTATCAATTAAAGACACCGCCTAGGCAAAGAATGAATACATTATCTCATCTGTTTTAAACGGAGAGTGTGAACATAATCTAAATATCATCTTCACTGATTCAATTATCACAAGCGGTGACTCCAAGTTATGGAATCAGTTTCAAAAGTAACATTTATGTTTCCCTTTTCTTCTTTACAACCGCTTATGTTGTTATGTTCATTTTTTAGAAATTCAGTTAAAACCAAAAAGGGAAAAAAAACCAGAATATATTATAAAATGTCATTAGAGCACCCCAGATGTACAAAGACTGACACTTGTCATGCCCAGTAATTTCATGAGTCAATTCTCTAGAGCAACGCACTCCAACTCCAACAACAACAACAGTCCTCTAGCAGGACAGCAGCAGTCCTCCTGTCTCTGACTGCTGTCTGATGAAGTTGCCTAACGACACCTTTAACCGTTTCCTATGTTTGCAGACCACTACACAGCTACCTACATGTATTACTACTACCTGATACATCCACTAACCCTCCGTTCTACAATAGAAAAACCGATGTTTCCATTTGTGTTAGTCTTTTTTGTGCAGTCCCTTTTTCTGAGTATTTACACTCCCAGCACAAATCAATAATCAGGCAGGGCAGAAGCAGCTTGCCAGAGACCTTTGCTATCAGTTAGCGTGACTGCCTTGCTGGCAAGCTGTTGGTCTGCCACTTGGGAGAATTGTCAGCCAGGAAGTAGACTATTACAGGCCTCCTCATGGGACCTTTGTGCTTCACCCACAACAGCCACATTTAGGTTCTGGTACAGATGCATATGGCGGCAAAATCATGACTGTAGAAAGTGTCAACAGTGGTTAAATAATGGCAAAGAATGTGAAATATTAGCTAACTATAATGCTAACTATGACATAGGTCTAGAAGATTGCCCCGGGTGCATTCAGACAGTTATATAACTACTGCCTTCAGTGCATGCATGCTCACCACATCACATCACGCAGATTTTTGTATAGTTGTCTTTTTTTTTTAAGATAATGCATTCAGAAAAGTTTTGCAACACCAGCAAAGAGAGAATCTGTGGTTTCATTTGCAACACGTTGGAGATGCTCTGTTCTGTCTAGACTGCAAAATTGTTGACAATTTATCCGACCAACTGAACCGTCTGCGCTAAGCAATATTATATATGAATTTATTCAAATTTATTGTAAGCATGAGGAAGAACGTCTGTGAATGTCTTTATTTGGTTTTTTGTTTGGTATGTAACTGCTTTACATGTCTTTGCGTGTCACACACAAACATACTATCCAGTATGGCAGGGCTATATGTCATCATAAACAGTAGTGAGGAAAAAGAGCTGTAAATGAAGTCTGTACACACACCTCCCTTTGACCGTTACGTTATGAATATAAACAGAATGAATTTAATTTGGATCGGAGGCCAACACATCCATATTGAAGGGATTTTTAGGGCTAATAGTGGTTCTTATGTCCTGAAAGTGCCCTCTCATCGTTTCTCATTTTGAAGGGAAATATTTGAACTACTTAATAAGTGCCTGCTGACCAGATACCTAAGGGCCTATTTTTTAGCCTACTTCAGCACTTGCTGTTAAAAGACAGATGGAATGGTGGTTAAAGTATGAGAAATTATCCTACCTGTGCCAAACTTATATGGAATACACAACAAGAATGAAGGGAAAAAATGGTTCGGGAGAGAGCTTTCACTCACTGGTGATGATTGAGCATCATAATTCAGCCTCATTTTCAAATTATAACTTCAGATATATCAGACTCTTGCCAGCTCTTGAAATAGATGTGACGAGATTTGATTGTGACTCACTTTTACACCACGATGTAAAGTTATCCTGAGTAAAACACATGAACGCTTTCCTAAACCCAACCAAGTACAAGATCTATACGGGAAAAATAGCAGCGCCCGGGCACAAACGTCTGACTTTTTACTCTATTACCCCTCCACCTGTATATGAGATTATTTTTGACTATGTGGTTCCTTACAAAGATGCAACTCTCCAGCTCAGGCACACTTAAAAATGACTCCAAAGGGATAGACGGGGGATTAAAATACAACAGCAAGAGGTCTTAACAATTTCTCTCCTCTGCTTAAACTCTTTACCCTCTTAGGAGTTCTACTTCCTGTTCTCAGCTGGTTTTACTGTTAACAGAATCTAGCCTTAAGTGTAAGGGGAAATTTTTTTTTAAGGCTTCGTTATTCTAAGACTTAGAGTTTCATCACTTGGAGCTTCTTGTTGTACGAATATGGCTCTATAGCAGCAATGTCTTACTTTGCATAAAACATACACTGTGATGAAAATTATAGTATTAAAGTATCAATTTTAGATTTAGTAGTATTATTTGAAGTAGACAGGGCTGAACTTTTGAAATCTTTCAGTGTATGTCCCCCCTGTTGATCTGAATTTTCAAAGTCATAGAACAATAATTAGATCATGAATACTGCATCACCAGCACGTAGGGCTGGTTTGATATCCTTCGGGCTAATCTCATTGGCTTATCCACCTCTTTGAGTGTCTACTGAAGACATCTGTGTCATAGTTAGAGGTTCAGAAAGGACCCTGATTACTCGTTTTGTTTCATCATTAATTCTGTAACTATTACATAAATGGCTGCAGCGTCCTCTCCTCCACAATCAGGCAGCGCCTCGATGCCAAGGTGAAAATCAGCAGATTTCTTATTCCTTCCTCATTTTCTTGCTTGTAATCAGCGAGAAGGAGACAAAGGAAGGAAAAGACGAGTTGAAGTGGAGGGTTGTGTTATCCAGCACCCAATGGTTTATTGATCCTTCCGGGGCCTCTCCAACCTTCTCTGCACATCATAGCAGAGTAAATTGGACTGTTTTCTTCTGTAGTGATTGACGCCTGCTGTCTGCGGGCTATGTTTTTAAACTTGCATTGATATTTCCAGCAGACTGAAATTACTGTTTTCAGGCTACTGTGGCATTCCTTCGAATGATACGATTCTTTGAGTGCATACAGTGTCTGAGCTGACAGGTGACGAGTGTTAAGCTAAACAACCTACAGTGCATTGTGACAACTCTGTCAACAAAAAAAAAAAAACAAAGGGAGAGGATGACAAATGGCACTTCTGTCACTTATCGCGAAGACTAACAAAACAGCACAATCCAGTCTAAGCATGAAATCGTGCGCGGAAGGAAATCCTTTGTTTCAAAAAGATGGAGTGTCGCAGCGTGAGTGCAAAGAAAGATTCGGCACCGTTTTGTGGTTCAGGCCTTTGTTTGAATGTGTCTGTGGGCAGAGTGTGTTCCACTGGAAGGCGAGGCATCTATGTCTGGACGTACCCTGAGAGAAAGTTATTATGAATTCTCGTACAATCATGACTTCTCTTAATCTCTCTATTTGTCCTTGTCTACTTGAAATGCCATTTTCAGAATGAATTTATTCTCACTGTGTCCTTGTGAATCCGCAGTATGCGAACAGCAAAGTAACGCTGCTTTCATTTCTGCATACGTTGTGTCTCCCTTAAACCTGCTGAAGAAACTGAATGTTAGTTGCCAAGCTTGAACAATGTGTGTTTATTATATTTCACAGTTTATTCAAATGACATTGGTGACTTGTTTAGACCTTAGCCACAGAGCCACAAACTGCGACTGTGGATGGGAGTGGTTAAGGTTGTGGTCGTGTCGCTGGGCACAACCACTGTCTGCTTTGTATTGTTGTTTTAGAGGAAGTGAGAGCTGCACTGTCGGGGTTAAGACGACCTCGCTGGATGATTAGTAGTGATGTGCGATACCACTGATTTCCCTTCCGATCCGATGCCAAGTAAAAATCAGGGTGGTCTCGACGATACTGATCCCATACCGATACTTTGTACAAAAACTGTTTTTTCAAATTATAGCTTCATAATGATTACAGCACATCAGAGTACTTGTTCTTATCACTTAATAATGCAGAATCATCCTAAAGAAATTAAAAAGACCTGAAGTCGTGTGCTATTTGAACACGTTGCCTGCCTGCAGCACTAAAGGACTCCGTTACTGACGTCTGTCTCACCCTAGCAGCACCTGCCCTGTCCTCTCCTCCTCTTCAGTTCGTCAGTATGTCCACACATGACTCTGTTTACACTCGGCTATTGTTGTGAGTGCGCACGCCAGGGGGATGCAACACATTGATGCAGCCGTATTTCACACATGACTATGAAAGGCGGAAGAGGAAATAGTTCCTTCCAATGTAGAATGTGTTCCTGTTAACGATAAACTACAAATTTACCCCCAAATTACTAAAATATGGATATTTTACTATGAGAATTGATTCTAGAACATAAATTACTGGTATCGGAGGAATCGATATTTCAGTATCGATCCGCACACTACTAATGATTAGAGAACTCTAACTTTTGACCACAGCACCAGCTGTTTTCAAGCTCAGGCTGAAACTTTTTTCCCATTTTTTTACCTTTTCTCTTGATAATTGCTCTGATCATTAGGTGTGCATTTTAAAAGCTAAAATTGGTCAAATTAAAAAAAACAAAAAAAACCAGAAACCAGTGATGCTTATTTTTTTCCGATTTTGCCGATTTTCGGTTGTTGTTAAATTTGATGCACTACAATTTAGTTTACAGTTGCGAGCAAACCTAAATCCTGTCACACAAAACCCATGTGTCCCATGTCACACAATAGACAACAATCCTTCTGCAGTAACACAGCCAATAACAGATATTTTAAACTGAAACAGAAATATTCATGCCTCATTATTACTACCCAGGAGACATAAGAGAGACACACGTTTTAGATAAATCTAAAATATTTTGTGATCAAGGTCACCAAAATATGTATTTATTTATCTGTAATTAAATTTGTTACGTGCTTTTTCATGCCACGTTCAGATGTGGTGTTGAGCACATATTGCCAAGTTGTGTAAGTCACTGGAAACGTCAGCCGACCCCTTCCTTAGTTTCCGATTCGACTTCTAACTTTAAACCAGTCTCTCATCTGCTAATTATCAGTGGTTGTGGACTATCCCCGGGGTCTGATCAGCACCTAGCGTCTCATAAGCCGACCCACCTCTCAATCCTGTGGCGCCTCATACTGCTGATTAAGGGATCTGAGCCCATACAAAAATAACTCACCTCTAACTCACCTCCACGGTCCTCCCCTCTCCTCATTTCTTGATTGAAAAATCTTCAGTTCATTTGGATGTATCTTCCACACATCATTAAAGAACAACCTAATACAGCGATCAGTGCTCTTGTGGAAGTAACAACATCCTCTAAGTAAAACTGATTTTAATCACTGAAGCATAGTGTTCTGGTTCATCACAGTTCATCTAGCTACTTTAAGAAAAACATAGCTGGGATTCTGCTAATGAGAGCCCTTAGCAGACTCATTTTTCATTTGTAAGCACAAAGGAAAGAGTCAGCAGCCCGGTCTGGTATTAATAAGAACATCATCTGTGCTGCAGATCAGATTTCTCCCTGCATCTGAAAGCTGTGACTTGATCAGCTCCATCACAGGCTTTCTAATCAATGCTGATGGATGACGGCCACGAACACTATGAAATCTCAACATTTTCATTTATATTTTCTTGTACTAGATCTTATCCTCAACCAGCAATAAAATGCTCATAACATCACATGTTTTTCTTTCTCTTGAGAAACTGTTGGTTATTATTTTCAATTAAAAGATCATTCGTTATTGTACATTGAGCAGATTCCCTTAGATTTGTGTACTATGCACAATCACTCACGCAAGACATGATAAATCACTGGGAGAACCGATGTTCACCAACTGCATTATTGAACTACAGAGTATTAATCATATAGGGACAGATTATTACCTGTCCTCCATCCATCTTTTGCTTGTGACGTCGCAGGGTCTAAACAAACAATCACATGTTGGTATTATGTGCGGCGTGTTTGTCTGTAGACACAAGCTGTTCTTATGGTTCCTTGGCTGGTGCCAAAACGCCAAACTGAAGTGCAGTCGTTCATTTTTCTACTGTATTTTAAGATAAAACCGTGATTTATTTGAAGACACGACAAGTGAAAAGACAATTCCAATGAGGTCCTCTTCACACGGGTATTTTAGTAAACTGCGGTTATTCTTGTTTTAGTCTGATAAAAGCTGAGCTTTTGAAAAACTCCTTCCCAGGTGAAGGAAGGACACCCTGCCTGTGACTGACAAGATTTTCTTTGTTTGTTCTGCAGCGTCTCCAACTGTCCCTCCGCTACACTCGGAGCATTTCAAACCCTGTCATGAGAAGGACTTGGCCTACTGCCTAAATGGTGGCGAATGCTTTGTCATCGAGACACTCAGCGGGCCTCACAAACACTGCAAGTAAGTGATAAAATTATTAAAATACCTCTGCTTCTTTCCTTTCTTGTGTTCACTTTCCTGCATCCACAGCCTTTGCATTCTCCAGAGAATGATGTTGTGTGTGCAGTTTTTCCTGTCTCTTTTCTAAAGGATAAATGTGGTAGGTTTTGTCCAGTGGTGCATGTCACACTCTCATCACCTCATCGAGAGGTTCGCAAGATGATTCGGTTTCTTTCTTTAAAGATGGAAGCTTTTTTTCATAGTGGTTAAAGTGAACAAATGATGGGAGTCTTAGACGTCAAGACCTAAAAAGGCAGCACAGTCTCCTCTAATTCACTTTAGTGTTAAACAGATACTACTAATTTCTCAGCGATGGCTAATTATGCTTCTTCCTGGTTTCACCTCCTCCTGCCCCAAAAGCTCTGCAGGTAGTTGCATATTGAACGATCTACTGGTTAAGCAAGGTTTGTGCAATACTGAACATGCGCACTAATCACTATAAATGCTGTGAATCTATGCTGACAACTGCCACCCACTGTGAAGGGGTAAGCTACGAAAGAAATCCAGTGAATGCAGAGTATTTGATATTGTAGCAGCATCTGTAGGGACGGCTTCTTTATTTGACTTACTTTATCAAAAGATTCTTGCATCTTTGTCTCCCTGCTCTGTGTGTGTATGAGCATTATATTAATGTCTACATGCACCTTATTTGTCCCAGATTTGAGAGTAGAGCTCATGGGCACTTATCCCCTTTAAATGCGGGGCCTTTTACTAATTAAGTCCCAGAACAACTTCTTCCAAAGTCTAACCTCCGGACTTCCACCCGACCTCTTTTTCAAAGAGTGTGTTTTTCCTGCCCTGAGCTATGACTATACATCCATACGCATGTGAAAGTGTGCAAGTGAACATCCACAAATGAGGAGGGATTTTACTCAAGCAATGGAAGACTCACGAAGCCGAAAAAATCAGATCAAAATGAATATGAGATGCAGTGATCATTGTGCATTTCAACACCACACATGCACTCGGTCTCTTACACAAAAACAACAAAGCACAAGACTGTGAGAAGTCATCTCACATGGACAATTTGTTATTTTCTGTTTACAAGTCTGCTTGCATGCTGCTGGCCAGTAATCAGTAGCCGGTCTCAAGTTGAACATCTGCAGGCAGTTACAGTTTAGACTCACAGATTTCGGCCAACAAATGGACTCTTATCATGTTTATGGGGTCAACAGAGCTACGGAGAGTCAGACAGCAGGATTTGGACTTCACACATAAATTATACTGTTTTTGGGGGGTTTAATTTTTTTTTTTTTGGAACAGGTTATTTGCCATATAAACTATGGTGCAGGCATTAGAGGTTGGCCTAAATTGATTAGCCAATTTAAAGCTCCTGTGGTTTTCAGTTGATTATGCACTGTGAGGTTTAGTAAAAACTCCACCGAGCCCAGAACAATCTGTTTTCTTTTCTTTTGTTACACGAACAGTGCTGTAGCTTGAACTACGATAAGAAAAGCACAGAACACAGAAAATGGGTGAGAAAGACCAAGGTGTAGGTGGATGAGGAGTTGGAGATGGGGGAGGACTGTTGTCCTCCCCAGCTCTCTTCTGTTGCCATGACAACCCAATAATCTGTGGACAAGCTCAGCTTTTAAAGAGTGGAAGGTTGCGATGTATGCCGGGACTGCCTTGATCAGGCTGCCTGTGAATGTTAATGCGTGAGAGAGCTTAATCGTGTGGCGGAGAGCTTTCTAAAGGAATAATATGGACCATCGAGCAATACGGCATTGACTCTGAATGTGACAAAGCAGTAAAACTAAGAAGTGTGTTGGTTAAAAGATAACATTTGGAGTTTAGAAAGTATCATATTTAATATTAAGGAACTGATTAAACTCAGATGATGCTTCATAGCAATACTTCCATAGTTGATCTACTTCCTGAGTGAGGCCTCTAAATATTACAAACCTTCGTGTAAAAGAGGATACACTTTGTTTCAGCTGACTTGCTTTGAGACATTAATTTATCGTCATCAACAAAAGAATGATGAATTTCACCGCAGGCGTGAGATCAATGCATAATCTGATTCAATTTGTGTTTACAACAAATTGAGACAAATCCACTTATAAAAGTGTGATCAAGTCAGACACTAAATGGGGATAAATTGAGCTGGTTTGTGGCATTATTTGCCACTGAATTAATCATTTTTTTGTTAGTAATATGAAACCTGATCCTTTTTGCAATGATTTCCTGCGACGAGTCATAACTCAAGTATCAAGTGGCATTCCCAGCCAGCTGTAAAACAGGTGTAGATTGTCCCCGGGAGCATTGTTTAGCGCTGACACTGCGTGCAACGCTTGCCTTTGCCATCCTTATGGGATGGCTGCAGAGTCAGATGGAGATGTGAGTCATAGGGACTGCTCGTCCTCTCACACACAGAGACCCACCGTGCATACATGCCAGCGCTCCATGCTTTGGGCAACATAGTCAGGCATTCATTAGTGCTCAGCTAACCAGGAAATTAGTCACTGTGCTAAGATAATATTTTAAGAACATGGCAAGAGGCCAATGCATTGAGTTTTAAAAGTATCTGATACTGAATGTGATTAATTACTTTTTTAGCTAAGCATGATTTTCCCGAAGAGGACCAAAGGTCTAATAATAGCTTTAGTGCAATTACTGCTTCAAACAATGTCTGTTTAAATATCTTTCTGAACATTTTTTCCTAAATGCTTTTAAAGTCATTTATCTCTTTATTCTTATCCTCTGATTTTAGAGAGAATTGTTGGCCCCGGGTAACCAATCTGCTGTACGCTGATTGTTGCATTCACCCTACTGAGCCAGCGATCCAGGAAATTTCTCTTCACCGCTCCTTTCTTGGCACAGTTTATTTATTCTGTCTTCGATGCAATGAATTTGGTTTCTAGACAGTTCAGTATTTATTTCCTTCTGCCAGAGTGACCAGGCAAAAATTGTGTCCTTCTGCCTAGTTAGCTGAGCCCGTCTCACTGCCCTCTGTTCAGATGCTATTCCAAAGCGTCAGGAAAGATATCTCACCTGGCAAGTAGAGATGGTGCGGGTTTGGAAGAGATGCTTCCAAAGCCTGAGCCAATGAGACAGGACAGTGACACAGATACTCTCTGGAGGGTGGAACCAGATACATCACGCACATCCTCCGGCACCGCTTGTGTACTGCCAGCTATGACGTTGGTTCAGTGTGTGTTGCAGGTCATGCAGTTGACCTCTCATTGAGCGAGGGTGTTTTTGAGCACTGTCTTATTGTGGGACCCATGGTACGCTTTTTTTAAAAAAACACAAAACATGATGGAAGGGGGCTTGCTGGATTTTAATTTGCACTTTTTTTGCTCAGAGGTCTTTTTTGAATTGAATGAATGTGGAGCACATTGCTCAAGAGCACTGAATTGAAAAACTCAACAGCAGTGTAGGTTTAAAACAGTATTCAAGACAAAGGGTGCTGATATAAAGGCTATTGATGTTTCAGACTCTATTTGTTTGATATCTCTTTTTTTTTTGCTTCATCACTGAGAGTGAAAGGCCACACGAGAACCTCTCCACAGTTGTAAACTTGATGAGCTTTTCATAGTTAAATAAACCTTTAGCTGATGTGTTGTGCAAGTGCAAACATGAATTGGAGGCCGCCTCTAAAATGTAGATAAAACACTATCAAAAGAATGAATAGAACTGCTGCAAAACTGAGAAATGTATAAAAGCCAAACTGAGACAACAAATCAGAATAATGCAGTTTATTGTAGCACTCACTTGCCAAGGATTCCTCTGTTTTTTGGCACGTCGTGAAGAACGAGACGGGAGGGGTGATGTTCCACTGACTCTGGAGTGTAATCCTCCTTCCCTTACTGACAATCCTCCTCATCTTCCCTCCTGTCTCTGTGGACTCCCATCTTGTCTTTTCCTGCGTGACCTTAGGCTTTTCCAAAGCATTCAACCATGGATCAGCCCCACTAGATTGACTTGGGCCTCACAGGTGCGAGGAGCGGCTGCACAGAGGAATAGACGACTTTACTTTCCCTCCTCGTGCACACATACACACACTTACAAGCCAATTAACAAGAAGCATGCATGAAATTGAAAACATAGCAGCCATAACGCACATTTAAGCTTCCAGTAAACAAGCTGATTAAAATGTATATGGAAAAACACGGGCCCATGACACATTTGAAGACTTCCAGTGTCATGTCATCTCCACTACATGAAACGTGTTAGCATACTGTTTTTAAATAAATCATAAATTGGAAGAAAAAAAAATGTTTTCAACAAACTGCATGAACTGTCCTTTAGGTTTGTTATCACAATGCACTGGGTGATGGAAATAAAGATAGAAGTAAGGTAAAGAACCATGTGGTCACATATAAACACAGTGCTTTTTACATGGTGGGCTTGAAGTTTGAAGGGAATGTTTTAATCCAAACCAAAATGCTTTCCTCAGTCTATCCAACTAATTAACCAGCAAGTAAAGCCAAATTAAAAGCTGAGTGTTCTCATTTGGTAATTACAGCCTTTAAATGTGGAGCGCGTTGCTCGTTAAAAGGTTGCAGTGCCTGGTGTGATATGGCACCAATGCCAAGGACACCTTGGCTGTGTCCCAATTCAGGGGCTGCTTCCTTCGGAGGACCCGGCCTTCGTGGTCTACGTGGGCCGGGTCCTCCGAAGATCGAGAAGGCCGGGAGTGAGAGGCTGTGAAATGGGACGATGTAGCCTTCAGATTTGCCTCACCGCTGACTTGGTGAATCTTAATAAACTCAGCCGTCTCTTCCTTGTTACCTAAATTATAAAAGGAAACTGGAGTAAATCCTCAACCATCTCACACTTCTGTTTAATAAGATTTCTGTTAGACGTTTATTCAGCTGTGTGAAAACTATAACTTTAATCTCAGCCAAACCGATTTACTCAGAAACTAAGAAAAAACAGCAAATAGCCAAACAATAACATTTTTAAGATATCTAAGTGACTTATATATCATGTTTAACCTGAGTAGTGAAAGACCGCGGTGGTCTGAAAACGATATGCGGGGATCTCGCTGTTCTGGCCGGCTCTGGCGAGCCTTGAAACCCCAGCTAGCTATCGAGCTGGTGGGTAACAGATGTCTCTGAAAACGTCGTAGCACTTTTGCAAATATGTGATGTGTTGTTAAACGGAGCAGATATTTGAAGTTTACACAGCTACATTCTCGCCTAAAAATAAATGTTAAAAGTTATATTTGTGACCCAGAAAGAGTAATATTTCAAAGCCGTGCTTCTCCCCCCATTACCGTGGAAATTATGGAAACATTATGAATAATAATTTAATTAATATTGAAAAGTGAAATAAGGGTAATATTACAACTAAGTAGCTGCCGCCATTGTTGGAGACTGGAATCAGCTGGGCCGCGCTATGATTTCTGGGATATGGTGGGCCACGAAGGATACACCCGACCCATCCTTCAAATTCGGGGAAATGAAGGGCGCATTTATTTGGAGCAGCCTTCGAACTTGGACAGCCTTCATCGCGTCGCTATGACATAATCGGCCTTCCAATGCGCCCTGCGAAGGATGCAGCGCCTGAACTGAGACACAGCCTCTGCATCTGCGGCAGCATTTAATACACCAGTTTTGACTCTTTGTGATGACAACATGGCATAAACAAGTTTCCATTAAAATGGGACGCAAAACAATGTTTTACATTCTTTGTTGTTATTTTTTACCAAGATGTTACTTTATTTTGAAAGTTTCATGCCTTATCATTATGCAGTATTTGTTTCCCCTGAGTGAAGAAGTGCGTCTTCTGCCCATTACCTTATAACATATGTTGACCTTTTTTCCAAATATTCAAACAGTGTTTCAAGTGTCATTTAAATGCTGTTGAGCCAACGGTTCTAAATAACGTTTGATAATTCTCTGCTTTTCAGACATTTTCCAACCAGTGCTCACTAACTCCAGAATGCATTTCCTACTCAAAGCTCATGAGACTTGAGTCAATGTCACATTCCGCTGCCCTGAACTCTTTGCTCTGGGCATTTGGAAAAAAAAACCCATTTAATGCAATCAGTCACACAAAAACGGACACATGTGAGAGTTATCCCAAGATACCCCCGACATCACATCCCAACTGTGAGTTTGTCAGGAGTCAAGGAGTGTGTATATAGGGGTCAGTGCACCCGATGAAATATTGTTTCTGTCAGCAGGGATTTACCTTGACTGGATGACGGTGTGTCAGATGCTCACTACAGAGAAGATTTTTTTATAAACAAAGCAAAGTGTGCTGTCATTAGAGAATCAAAAAAATCTGTATTGCTAATTAAATTCATAAACTGCTTGGATGCTGTTAAAAAATAAAATCCTTTCTTTTCTTAGTCACTTCTTCTCCATCTTTCTTCCCTTTTCCTTCTCCAGACAGCCCTCCCTCTCTCTCCTCTCTCTCTCTCTCCGTCTCTTTTGCTTTGTCGATTTCTCTAAACCCTCTTCGCCATCTGTGCGATAATAATGGCACACCAGTGGGAGTTCCACTGGTGTCTTTCTGACAGTAATAAACAAGGCTGATGCCATGGCATGCTTTCGAGGTGGGAGAAAATTAAACAGATAAGAGACCACATATTGTGGCTAGAAGGCACCGCTTTTGGTGAGCGAATCCTCCAAGATGCAAAGAGGAGCACTCAACGTGCCTGGGAATGAAAAGCAGAAGCTGGAAAGAAGACAACGGAAACGAGCTATAAAAGGGCTTTTTGGGTGAGACGGCGACTGAGAGGGGCTGAACAGAGAGCAGCGGTGGCCAAATGTTAGTGTGTCACTGTTTGCTGATTAAATTAGCGCACAATGAAGGCTTGATTATCACTTAGCAGCTCAATCAGCCGCGTTCAAGCTTCATATTGTGGCTAAAACTAAAATAAAACATGAAAAAAAAAATGGCCTGTTTTTGTTAGTGTAAAACACCAAGTCAGCATTTATTCATGGCTTGGCTTTACATTGCTCAGCATCACATTGAGCAACCGAGGTATAGAATACACATACTGATGGAAACCCAACCATGTTTTTAACAAGATGCAGACATGCTCACCTTGCTATATTCAGCCTATTAATACCACCGTGCACCAGTGATGGTGTGCTCACATTTGGACCATAATTATAGAATTATGTCTGATTAGTGTTATTGCCAGTTGTTGTGAATGTTTTCAAGCTGTCTTCTCGGTGCCATTTCTTAGTCTCAGCAACTTCTGATTGATTTGTATTGATGGCTTTGTTTGTCTTAATTAGAAAGCTTTACCAACTTTAATTGTGCAATTGCATTAGCTCTCTCAGTTTGGTAAGCAGCACAAAGTATCCAATTAAGGCTCTTTTGTGAACGTACTGTACACATGCACTGTGTATGCATGCATGTGCACGCGTGTGTGTGGGTGGGAATGAGAGTCTGTAAGAATGTGGAGTCTCTTTATCATAAACATAATGCTGTAAATGTTCTACTTTGGAAGATAATGTGAATAATGTAACTCTATTGGTCAAAACTGTCTTTAGAAAAGAATCTACATGGTGCTGTTTACTGTTGAAGGCCAGATGAATGTGTTGTGACAGTGATGGGGAATCATGAACTCTGGGATCTGCACTGTGAGAGCGCAGAAACACTTGAAAGCTTGAAATAATTGTCAAATTCAACACTGTTATGAGTAATAGCACTTAGACAAATTATGATCATTAATCAAAAAGACATTTTCCTGTGAATAGCACTCAAAGCCTTTGCCAGCGGCATTTTTTTTAAATTATTTTAAGGTAGCTTGATGAAGAATATCCTAAAGCAATTGGGTAAAAATGCTGTACTGTAATTCTTGGGTGACGCTATTATTTTAAAAAAAAATCTTTTTCTTTTCAAAATACTGCATTAGAGTATTGCTTCACAGTAAAATAATATACATTACCCAACACAGAAATCATAGAAATTTGGTCAAATTAGTATAGTTAGTCTGATCTCACATGCATGAAAATATGAAAATTGCCACAATTATGCACAATAAACATCACGACTTGAATTTTGGGGTTTGGTTTGCATGAATTTCTGTGTCTGCTGTGACAAAAACCCTAATCGACTTTCCTTCTGGTTTGTGCCGTTTCTGTTTTGTGCTTCGACGTGAGTGACAGCCAGGATGTTTTTCATTATAAGAATCAGCGATATAAATCAGTGAGCTGAAATAGGATCACATTTTTTTTTTCCCAACACCCACACAGACTCATCATTTGGAGGCTCATCACTTACTATGATGCAGTTTGCCACATTCGGTCATACGCAGTAAAAAAGGGTTTAAGCATTTCAAAGGTGCGTTCGGAGAGTCGGCACACACTTACGCCCGGCTATCATACATGTCTGACAGCTCTGTCACGGCTGTCAGCGATACACCGAGGAAGCAGAAGAAGGAGAGTCATGACCTCATGGTGTGAGACAAAAGCAAGAGGCAGAAAAATAAAGGCGAGAGACGGAGCTGGGGTTACAGGAAGTGTTTGGCACATCAAAGCTTGAAGAATATTGCAGGGTTATCCTTGATAATGATCCACAAAAACTCACAAGATGTGTAGCGCACAGTAACAAAACTCAGAGTGAAGCAGAGGCGAGGGAAAGGAGATAGTAAGAGGTATGGGTGGGGCGGGGGGGGAGTGGATGAGAACGTAGACATACAATAATTTGGTGGTGTTCCTAATCAAGGCATCCCTTTCAAGTCAGCAGGTTTGATGTGGTAATAGGATGCAAATGTATGCAAATGAACCTTTTTTTCCCTTAAAACTCTGAATTTGTTTGCCCCTTCATGCAGGATGGGATAACTCTGAATAAACAGGCGAGGAAGGAAAGGGGCTATTGATTATAATTTATTTATTATTATTATTTTTTAATTATAGGGAAACTTTAAAGCTGGCACCAAAGACGCTGTAATTTACCCTGCTTATACCTGAACTCAGGCATAGCGGTGAATATCAGCATGCGTGGCGTCGAAAAAGAACTTTTATAATGAACGCAAAAAGCTAAAGAAATTGTAAAATATATATTTACATAAGGAATTGCTGAGGAAAGGAGAAAGGCAGGAATATGGAACAGAGACGGAGATTGCAAGCGACAGAGAGGGAGAATAGAAAAAAAAGAATAACTGAAGACAAGCTGTGCCTGCAATGTTAAGCAGGTCTGGAGTCCCAGTGCTACCTGGGAGCTATACCAGCCTGCTGATGTGTGTTTTCACTGTAGTGCACTTCACTCTGAAATGGCAGCAGCGCCCCAAGCCCAGACATGTCTGTCTCCTTCTCTGACTAACAAGAAGCAGCCCTCAGTCTGGATATTTTCAGAATAGCGAGGCTTGATTACACATGTAATCACACATGTAATGTATGAACCCTATGGCAAAACACCCACACTCAGATCAGCTATACAAACCTTTAACAAGGAGAGGGCTCATGCATAGTCCCTGCTTACAGCGGCTCCCTCATGCACCTCATTATGTGTTCATGTTTTTTTTATGTTTTCCCATCCTGTCAAGAACAGCGTCTGGTCAAGGTCACTGTAACACTGACACTCAGCTAATGGTCAATTTGACATTCAACCAGACCCAATTTAATTCTCTTTTAAACATCCTTTTCTCTTAATTATATTTTCTAAAAAGCCAGAAATCACCTCTGAAGCAGTGTTATTAGAACTGACCCAATGTATAAGCTAAATAATCACCTGCTTAGGGTGCCTGTAGCCACAAGGGGGCCCACAAGGGCACTTGTCTCCACTTGAGAGTGGATTAATGGACTAACAATGGGGCATACTTTTGTTCTGACCTGGCTGTGCAGTGTAGCTCTTGAACTGTGTGACCTACTGGCTGAAAGTCACTTCCAGGGCTTTATTCAGTTCACAATTTTAAGTCAGGTTAAAAATATTACATGTAGAAGTGTTCTGTCTCCCCGTAAACTATCTCGGGTCACAGTGTAAAACATATGCTCTGTATGCTTCAGTTATCTCGGGATTCTACATAAAAGATTCGGTTTAACAAAAAGTGCCTTTCTATGTGTTTGCATTTTCTGTCTTTGCATTCTTAGACTGAAGCACATGTGCAAACTGTTTCATGGAGGAAGGATTGCAGTGGGAGGAGAAGAACTCAGGTGTGAGATGTGACTGTGTGGCACTGGGAAGCAGCGTCTTTTTGGACCCTCTGTGGAACTGGTGCCCAGTGCAGAGCCGAATGCTGAAGCTTAAAGTAGCGCAGCTCTTTATTGTTTGCGTTGGAGTGAGGCTGCACCTGCCTGTTTTTAGGCCTATACTCTATCCTCAAAAGGCAAAGCGATTGCCCCGGAGCTGACAATTGGTCACATGGGGGCATTCCTGGTTTTGCTTGTGGAAGTAACACTTTCATTATTTCCCATGTTACAGTACACAAGGATGCACCAAGCACTGGCTCATATTGTGACTGTATGTTTGCTCCCATACCAACATTGGACAGAAGACCCCATTCACGCATTACCTAACAGCCTGTAAAACCAACACACTGCACTATACAGTTCAGTTTTATTCCTATAGCTCCAAACCACAACAGTTGCCTCAGAGCGCTTTACATTCTAGCGTAGAGATCCTACAGTAGTAGAGAGAAAAGCCCGTAGACGAGAGGCCTGAAGCTGAAGTACATTTGCTTCAATACACTGAATCCTGTCAGACGTCCTTCTACTGACTCGCCTCTCTAGTAATGCCACAGATAAGTGTAAACACTAAAATGTTATTTTGGTTCAGTGGGACAACCCACTCAACTCTTTAAATGATCAGAACACCAGCAGAAAATATTCGATGCCCCCATATCGTCTCCCTTCACTCTCTACAGATTAACATACATTTGGAGAGTAATGAAAGAGGCTCAGGAGGAATAAAGATTCCTCCGGAGCCTAAAAGTATTTACTGTAGTGACTGAAACAGCAGACAGTGATGCAAGGCACTGATGTGTCACAGGGACGATGTGAAACCTGTAGTTTGATTAGACTGGATGTTGGAATATTGGAAGCCTGTGTGACTTGTTGACCTATTATGTCTTACTGTAAATATCAGGTCAAGTTTGGTTCAATGAAAGGAAAATTCCTTTGGCATCGTAAAAATAGGATTAAATTACCTACATTCATAAACATAAAGATCACAGCAGAAACACTTTCAGAAAAACAGACATGTAACATTATATTATTGCTATTATTGAATGATTACAGAAAAATCTCAAAGATGAATCAGTCTGCTTACTCGTGAATTGTTTTGTATTGAATTTGAGTCATGAAATGAGAATGTGCTGAGGGAGTAACCAAAACTCGCAGGCTTCTTAGAGTAATATTAATAAAAGCTGAAAATGATGAAAATGATGAAATAATTGGATTCAATTTAATCAATACATGAAACCATCCTTCCATATGATTTCTGATCGGTGTACCCTAATCTGCATTTAATATGTTTCTCATTCATATTCAATTTTATTAGAATGTGCACATGAATATGTATATAGGTGTGTGTGTGAGTGTCAGTGAGAGAGAGAGAGAGAGAGAAAGGAAGGAAGCCTTTAAGTGTGATTGTTATACGTGTATAAACAGTTCTGGCTATAAAAAGATAATCATGTGCCGGAGAAACACGGCTAATATTGGAGCCGTTACGTTTCTTTTTTGGTTTACTGCAGGCTGTTTGTGATTGACCAGGAGTGAACATGCTTTTTCAGGGTTACAACCCCACACTTCTTTGCTTCAGGCTGGAACGGGGCATAAAGGAGGTTTTCCCTTTTTCAAGCTGTGGTCATCAAGGCCATAGGTTGAACGCAGCATCTGTCAGGAGATGTCATGCTGTTCCGTACCTGACATCCATTTGTCTGTTTTCAGCTTGTTAGGGATAGAGGCGAGTGTAGGTGCAGCCTTGAACACCTCGCTGATGTAAGTGGAAGAAGGAAAAAGTATTTCCAGAGAGATTTGGAGTACAACGGCCAGAGAGAACAGAGGAGAGGACATAATGGCGCTGATCCTAATGGGTGCTGACACTCTTCCCTGTCTAAGTCCAGTGCTTCTCATTTACCGGACCTCAACCTGTTGCTTCCTCACACATGGACACATGTATTTTACATATACCATCATAGATACTAACAGCGCTTTAAATATTTTCTGGTTTAACAAAAACAAAAACTCACCAACCCAATCTCACAGCAATTTGTGATATAGTCACGACCTATGATCTATTCGCTCTCATGTGTAGTGATTATAGTTAATAATGATAACTATATCACTTGATTAGGATTACTAACATCAAGAACGTTCATATAAATATAAATCACCAAAGGACAGCAATAAAAAAATGTGAATTTTATTTGGGACAAGTGGCATTTTGAGTCTTTATAGTGACTTCTTCATACAGATTTTAAGTACCTGCATTAAGACTCTTTTATTGATTCTTAATCCCCAACAAGCGTTGAAAAAGTCTAAAACTTTGCACACAATGACACACATACAAAGGCAGACAAACATTCGCAGTCACTGTTGGACCGGAGCCTCTCCCAGCTGCTGCAGAGCGAGAGGCGGGGTTCACCCTGCACAGCTCACCTCTCTGCGTTGGCCCAATCTGTCGCAAGGCTAACGCAGAGAGACAGATAACCATTCACACTCACCTTCACACCTACGGCCCATTTACAATCCTGTTTTTCCACTGTTGGGACAAACTGAGTAGCTCAAGAAATCCCACACAAATTATGGGGGAGAACATGCAAAATCCAAACGGGGGAAAAAAGATTATTTTGTTTCTACCATCCATAATCAAGTTTTTTTTTGTTTTTTTTTAAATGGTCTCCCCAATCGCATGGTTAGTCATGGGACAAGTTTTGTCCTCATGTTGACATCTCAGAGTTGCTTACTTTTGTTAGCGCCTCAGCCTGAATCTACTTTATTGTGAAAAAAAAAATAGAATTACCAGTTGCCAAAAACATCCTACTGGGACATTTAACAAGTCTGTGTTTCTCTGTGAGTTTATAAGCTCTTCTGAGCCAAAAACCAGAAGCCTATTAAGTTTTTGTTACACACAGGGTTTTCTTTACATGCTTGGTGTTTCTCTCCCTTTTTCCTGCTGTGGCTCCGGTGGCTAGCCCTTGTTAAAAATATTATCTCACACTGACACTCTACAACATTAATTGTCTCTCAAAGAGAGCACACAGTGGCATTAATGTGCGTCCGCAGTGTGCTTCTAAAAACAGTTGGCTTGTGATTGGTGTTTTTTTTTCTTCCTACAATTATTATTAGACTTAATATAAAATGACACTACTGAGAATAGCATTTACATTTATAGCCAATATATTGCCAAACGACATTTCTGGTCACATTTGAGTACCAGCTATGATTTCTACTGCTGTACATCCAATCTGTAACATAGTTTTTCACATCTAATGACTCTTATTAGTAGACGGATTAGCACTCAGCTAACTCATAAGCCAGTGACTTTAAGGTTTTCTTAACTTATAATAATAATTTTGATCAAAATAAACTAGTTTGTGTAAAAAATCATGGTTGACGAGTCTTCCGTGATATATCCCATGATAAATACATCTTTCTCTCTCTGTATAATAAAAGAGCAAATGCAAAACTATGCTTATTGATCTAATATCCACCATGTTAACCTCCCTAAATAAACTGTTTTTGCATAAAGTCTTCAGATTCAGCTCCAGAGAGCATTATCTCATTGCTACACAGATGGCCACCTGGCTCCCACCGAACTAACATGAGATGCACTCTCCTGATGTTATTAGCTGCACTCAGACGTCCTGTGCTGGTTGTAAATTACTATATTTCTGCAGTGGGACTGCAGGGAATAATTTGTAAAAGAAGAGAGAGTGCTTCATCATACCTTCATTATCCAATGGAACTGCAGCGCTGCCTTTGCATTGTGAAACAGCAAGAACAAAGCCCTCAGAAAAGTCAGCTGTGAATACAACCTAAAGCCTTTGTTGTGCCAAAGAAATAAGTTTTGCTGTTACTGCTTTGTTGAAGGGGCCAGTGTGGGACTTGCTAATTACCAAATTTTCAAGTCACTAAAAATTAAGACCTTGCAACAGTTCATTAAGCTTTTTTCAAGCCTGTCTCAACTTCCCTGCGGTACGTCTCGCTGAGAAATTCTATTGTTAAAACAAAATGACCTTCGGCTTTTTGTGGAGGCAGATTTTTTTTTTCTCGTTTTCCTTCCAGTGGAAACTTTATGGTGACATTTTCAACACATCCCTTGAAAATTGCTCAAACCAAACCTTTCTCGTACCGCCAGCATAACCTCTCAACCTTTCCTGTCGTTTTTTTTTTTTTTTTTTTTTTTCTGTTTTACTCACTACATGAATTCTTCCTCTTTTCACTTGTGTACTTCCTAACCCTTTCTGTCATACTCCTGAGATAGAAGAGGACTGCCATTTTCATGTGAGAACTGGTGTCATCATGCAGAGTGAACGGGAGGAAGAAGGGAGAGAAGGGAGTCGGTGTGGGTGTTGGAAAAACTTAATTCATCTAGCGCAAGTTTGGATGTTTGCTTTTATGGTATATCAATGTGCGGCTCTGAAGGTTTTATTAAAGTCACAAAGTAACTTTATACTTCCTCTATTAGTGTACAGCACTCTGGCTCATGGAGATACAAAGGGCAGATCGATGAGCCTTGCAGATGCAGCAGCACTGTGCACAAGTCAGAGGAATTTGCTTTGATATGTGTTATAAATCAGCTGATGGTGACAGGAGAGCTCACATGGGTGGCAGCTAATGGTTCCCAGCGTGACAATATAAACATCTGTTTGCTAAAATAATATTGCAATGTCACACATGCTTACGCATTTTAGTCAAAATCACTCTTATGCACACCATCATTATCCTAGAAGTGACTTACTAATTAGAAATATGTGCGATCCATGGCTTACTGAAGACGAATTTATCATTTTTGACTCTGCCAACTAATTTTATTCTCTTTTCCCCATTCCTTGGCTTCGTTAGTAATCCATACACACAGTGTACATGGACACAAAGTGACCAAATTAAGAACACTGGTCACACTTGGTCACTGCGTGCTGTTTTAAACGCTTCTTTGCTCATTGACATTGATTGTCCAAGTCTGTCTCATTTGGATGTTTTTATAGTGGTAGCGGAGAGCTCTTGATGACACATTAACCTAGAATCACCAACAGCCGTGTAATTGTTTTGATCTGGTGGCAGTGAAGGCCACAGCATACGACTTTCATCATTTTAAAACTCATCAAGCATCCGGTGAGAACTTGTGATCTATGCACAGGGAGAGATGATTCCCATTAGCCGTGTTTCATCATTCATCACTGGATAAAGTCAAAACTCCTTTGCATTGATTTACAGTGACACTTCCCTTTTAGCAGACAAATAAAAACAAACTGTACCAGTAATTCCACCCAATGCATAAAACAATTTTATATGTCATTAATCTTATATATAGGGGGTATTTTTGGGGGGCTTTAGCGATAGGACAGTTACTGCAATATCCTCAAGATCAAAGCATGTCGTGGTCAGGTGACATAGGGATAAACCACCAAGTAATATGCAGGTTAAAGAGAAATGGGTGTGAAACATCTTATTTTTTTAATTATGCTGTACTAGAAAAACAGTAGATGTGAGATTTAAACTCTAGTGAGCCATAACAAATATCCATTTTAAACAGTTTCTGCTAATTTATCTGATTTTTTTTTTGGGGGGGGGGGGGGGGG
>VUQR01017135.1:57699-75231 GCA_015108515.1 Hemichromis elongatus
TTCAGTCACTAAAATGTCATGATTATGAAAATGATTCAGCGCTTGATGATAATTTTACAGACACTGGCCAGCAATCATTACTGGTGAACAAAATATAAAGTGCTAAATAATTGCATTCATTTCAATGAAAAGGAAATCACGTAAGCCTAATATTAGTTTTCTATTCAGTAGTTTTTGTGACTTTGCTTTTGTGGATTTATTGTTATACAGAACAGGATGCATTTGTCAATTTCTAGTCTTCAAAGTTTGAACTTTTTTATTTTGAGTGGTGATTTAAGCTCAATACTGAGGATGCTGATTACATATAATGGCTAAGGCAAGTGAAGACAGGAGAGAAAAAAAAACATTTAACAATGCAGTTAAAAATACTCATGCTCTCATTTCAAGAATAACTAGAAATACTGAAAAATCTAGGAACATAGTTTAAGAAAATGCACCTCCCCCCCCCCACTCCTTAACTATTTATTACCTCTTGGAAATAAAAATCTTCTTTTCTTTTGTCTGATCAGAGGTTGCCCTTGCCTTGAATTATGCAGTTGAGAAAGTCTAAAAGAAGAAAAAAATTGGGAGCAAAAAGGAGGTGAAGTTAAGGGGTAGAGTTAAGGCAGATAGAGGTTAGAAGCAGGACACAGCCAGGGAGACGTGACAAGAATGATCTCAGTGTTCACATCCTCTATCCAGAACCTTGACATCCTGGAAGAATGCAGCACTATAGGATGCAGCTGTGCTCTTTCTCTGGGCCTACAGGCCAGCGTGACGACTATCCTACTGGAATATGTGCCGCTGCTTCATTCTGTGGCTTTTCTTGCAGAAAGGGGTTCAAGAAGTGTAATTTCATGTAACACGGGTAATTTAGGACTTTAACCTCATTCTGCCAGTGTGAGTCAGTCTAACTTGCTAAAGATCTCATGGCTGCGTGGTTAGTAAGTTATTGATATTCAGATGACAAATACTGATGCATAAAAACTGGCAGTATGGGACACATAAAGCAGATGCAAAAGAAATAGAAATGATTGAGACAAAGTCGCATGCAGAAAAGGGAAAAATCTAGTAAGTATAAAAAGTGTTGGGTCATTTTTGGATTGTGCTGGCACAGATAAAAGTACCCAGCTTTGAAATGAAAAGGGCTTTTCAGTTACACAGAGAAATCTCTTGACCTCATCGCTATTTCCAGAAATGCATAGAAATACGATATAATATTATCAATGTGCAGAAGACAAGAATCATTAACATGAATAAATCCTTTAGAAAAAGCACCACACTAACAAGGCACATGAAGTGATGGTGATATTAATTGAACTGATGACAGCAAATCATGTTACCACACACATAATGAGGCTGAGAGCAAGCAAGGGAAAGGAGCAGTCAGGAGTTTTTCACTCGTGTCATGTCACATGACCACATCTCGCAGTTGTGGTCAAGTGAATAGCAAACATGCAAAGAAAGGTTTGTTTTTTTTTGCAGTGGTCCTGCATGCTATGGCCAGCTCTGACTTCTGGAGTACTAAATAAAGACCAAATTGAGAAGTGAACTGAATCTATGTGAGGTTCAGCAACAGTTTGGAGGGCAAGATAAGCCATATTTCCTAGTCCTCACAAAAGGGCACAAAGTTGGATTTTACATCTTTCTAGACTGGCAACAAGCAGTTGCCAGTCTAGATTGTTGAGTCAATCTTTGATTTCATCCCTAGTTGAACACTGCCTTACCTACTGCCATTAGTTAGTCAGACAAACATGCCTGGCAGAATTCCTTGTTTTTGAGCTCAGAGAGTTAAGAGCAAGTCGTTTTTATAAAATGCTGTCACATTTTTATTTATTATTATTATTTATTTATTTACCTGAAATCACATTTGTCAGCACTAATCCTGGCTGCTAGCTGCTGCTGGCACACCACAGAGAACGCACCTTTATGCTCCCAACCCACGTTTGAACCTCACACGTGGCCACACACGTCCAATTGATACAATGCCACAAAGTCAAATGAGCATTTGCACACAGTTAAGCCTGTGTGTTTTCCCCCAGTATTAAATAGGACTTAGTACACAAAATAACGCTGTCCTGGCTTCTTAGACAAGACTAATCCACTTTCATGCCATGACACTCTGACGTGTCAAACCTTGTTCGGCATCCCTGCCTCATTAATGAATAGCAGCATCAATTAATCTCCTTATTAATGATTCATGGAGTCTATATGCAAATTATTCTCTCTTGTGTCAGAAAATCCTTACAGCCACAGTCGAGACATTGCCAATGTATGTGCTCTTAAGTGTTGCGTTTTATCATGAGCTACAACCACCTTGAACCTCCAGAATAAAAGCTCTTCTGTAAATCCTTGTGTTATGATGTTATGATGTTATCCAGCTTGTCATGTATACATGTCCTAGCATTGTGGTGTGCATTTTATTGGGTCACTTGTGTATTCACTGTGATACTTAAGATTTAAAAAAGCTGATGGCTTTTGAGTGTATGAGAATCTTTTGATCTATTCATATCCTCAATAAGTTCCCAAGAAAAGCTAATAGATATACTTTGATAATGAGAATATCTCAGTACAGTAAAAGCAGGTTGTCCAACTAAATACGTGGCCATTAATGAGTGCTTTACTGTAACACTGGCCAAACTACAACCACCACTTGAGAGACAAATATATATGAGGTAACCCACACATTTAACCTATAAAAGGTTATGACAAGGCAACTTTAATTAACATATCGTGAAGTTTTAAAAAGACACAGTAATATACTACCACTGCCTGCAGTCAATAACCACCATGCTAGCAACTTTGCTTTAATGTTATTATAAAGCATTAACGAAGACCTAATGTTGCTGTAAGTGCTTTTCTTCACTGTTAACTAATTTTCACAGAAAAATGACAAAAAATATAGCTGTGAATTCTGGCTTTCTTACAGAGCTCTTTTCCATTTATGTTTGCTATTTATACATTTGTGTTTTAGCTGCACAAAGAACAACTATTTGATATGTTGTATATTCCCAGCTATGAGGCATACTATCAATCAGCCACAGTAATTACAGCCTATTTGTACTTCACGGCAAGAAAAAGCAAAACAAAGGGGAAACTCTCTTTTTTCGAGGGTCCTTTTCCTTCTTGTTGTTCATCTATTTTTACAACCTTAGCATCTGATCCACTTTGAAATGGTAACTAATTGTAGCTAATTGTAGCTTTGACTTTGGTTACTCCAGTTGCTTGGTTACTATTTGTGGTGCCAACCTTTTGAACAGAAACCATGCAAATGATTGTAATCAGCATGTTGATTGGTTTAACATTCAGTATGCTTACAGGAAGACTAATAATTTGATTAGCACCAGATCTGAACTGAGCAAGTTATCTTTCATGAAGCTGGAAATTAGAGGCAATAAAACCTAAGTAGTCTACTTGGAACACTTGTCACTGTGATGAATTACAGTGTTAAATTTACAATGGCTCAATATTTGAGTGAAATGGATTTGAAGTGCTTCATATATTAATAACAGCACAGAACTAGAAAAAGAGCCTGAAGTACGTTCTTTTAAGAAGATTTATCAATGGAATAAACTGGGAAAAACACAATGGAAACCCCTCATTTCACTGCTTTATTTTCTGATTTAAATCAGACTCCTGCGGGCTACTCCCCATCTTTCTGCACACTAACCAGATTATCACACACATCATGTAAAATTTGGGAAATCAGGTTAGCAAGAACCATGTAACAATTTTTAATCAAACAATTACATAATCTTGTATTACACAGTAATTACTGGTGTTTAAAGTGTATACAAAGACTAAATATGATTCGTATCATATATAAAAAGAAATATCAGAAGCATATATGTTCAGAGGATCAAACCTACAAACACACACACACACACACTTATGGAATTCACTGAATGCTACATTATTATCATTATCATTATGATCATTTGAGTCACTTCATAAAGTCATCTGTTGCATGTCACGTTAGTCTATCATGGGCTATTGGTGATACTGACTTAAATGAATCAGAAAGGACCACAGTGGAGCAGTTATAATGGCACTATATTACTTCTATTGCTTGATGGAGTAGCTGTCCATGGTGCTGTATTAAAGAACAGAGTTGGCTTCTTTAGCAGCTATTCTCTAGTGTGTGTGTGTGTGTGTGTGTGTTAAGTGCTTTTTTGCAATCGTCATTGTCTGTATCATTTTATTGTCCATGCACTGGCACACCTACCACAAATTTAGAATCACCAGTTAAGTCAAGTCTGTTTTTTGGACTGTGGGAAGAAACCTCCCAAAGGAAACTCATGCAAGCATTGAGTAAATATGCGTACTCTACACAGAAAGGCCCGAGCCTGCATTTAAACCAAGGATATTCTTGCTTTAAGGCAACTGTGCTAACCGCCGCACCACAGTGCTGATTTTTCCATTAGTAGAGTCTTAGTAGAGTGTTAAAACCTAGTTTTTAGGTCACACTTGTGAAATGCATTTGAAAACATAAAAATATACCATGAAAGCAGTAGCAGCAGCCGGCATACCACTCTTACGGGAGAGAGAGATGCATTGGATTTCATCCCTGAGTAGAAGGAAGAGAGGCCTTTTAATTTGCTGAGTAGGATACAGCAGATGCAGGAATTTGACCTGGTTAATTGGAGCTGGCACATTCCAGATAGTTATGCAATACAGGATTGACACACTAACTGAAGGGAAGGAAAGTAGCAGCTCATGTGCAGTGCAGTAAACGTGGCCCATATTTTGTGACAGAAGCCTGTAAACAAACATAAAAGTCACATATTGATATAATAGACTCCACAAGGGTACTATTTTACAAATTTATGTAGGAGATTTGAAAGACCACACACACACACACACATCCATGTATCCAAACATGACACCTTAATCCATACTTCAATCATGTTTGGGGAGGATTGCTCTAAAATGACTCACAATGAATGTAAACGATCGAATCCTGTGATACGATGCTGCGTGAAGAAAAGAGGAAAAAGTCTGTGGCATTTCTTGTTTCCTTTTGCATTCTAATAATAATCTGACACTTAAGCCCCCACAGTTGTGTGGTTTAATAAACTTCTACACACATCAAGTGCACATCAAGGAACACACACATGGAAACACACTTTGGATTTTCGTGATTTGGATCTTTGCAGCATGATCTGTCTGCTGCAATCACATGATGCCTCCTAATGATCCCATTGGCTGAGCATGTTTTGTGTCCTGGGGCCCGATAAGGAAACTCTTTAATGTTCCGCATCTGTGCGACAGGATAAGGGAAGATGCCACTGGCAAGCACGCTCTTCTGTGTTGGTGATATGGGTTTGAGCCAGTGATGTGAGCATGTGTGATATGCTTTTGATATGAATGCATACTATATATCATATGGTAATGGGATAAGCTAGATCGTATTCAGCTTAGGTTGTGCAGGTATCACTGCATGATATGATAAGGCCTGTGATATACAGTACTTGCTTTATATGTATACATTGTTTTTGATGTGATTTGTCTTCCGAGCTGGGTGAAATGTATTCTCACTCATGAAATGTCATTATTCTCCGAAGCCACAAACACGTTTACACAATAACATGTAAACAGGGATGCCTTTGAGGCCTCGAAAAATAATATGCTGTGCCTTTAAACAATACCAAATAGCAACATAGCTTGTGCATTAAGTGGCTACTGAACATGATCAGTTTTGAAGTACCTTCTGGTAAAAATGTCTCGCTATACAAATTCTACTTTGATGGTTGTTTGTAAGTTGCATTTGGATTTTAGTGCAGTAGTGAAATGAACACCCCAACTAGTTTGTGATACGATAAAATCTTTAATTTCGCTAGCTGATTAACCCTTCTTTTGATTTTTATTGCCCTTAGCCTGATAGCTAGAGAGCACAATTTCAACATAATACCCAGAGAGGCCCTCGCTGAACATTTGTCCATATAAATAATACAGAACGTCTCCTTTCAGAGCTACGGTGCCCAGCGGCATTTAGCTTAGGGATCAGCACAGTTCATCAATGCAGATGTGGAGATTTAAGAAATATGGGGCTTTTGGGGGAACAAGCAGGAAGCTTGCAGAGGTTTTTTTTCTTGGTGAATATAATGTACCTTATGCTCACAAATTTAAGAGCATTCTTCTAGCTCCAACATCAAACCCCGTGGGAAGGGGAACAACCCCTTCCCACATTATTTATAAACAAAAAAGAAAAATAAGGTAAATCAGTTACAGTGTACCTCGACCGCTGGGCCTTGGCTGGATAAATGGGAGGGCTGCAACAGGAAGGGTAAAAAATGTCTGCCAAAACAAAAGTTTGTTGTTGACCTTACTTACATGGGAATTAAATTAAGTTCAAAAATAAAGTCACCAACGGTCAGAAGTGTCTATAGCTGTTGCTTACACATTTTGAGTTTTCTCAGCTTATCCAGAAACAGAAAACTTCCTTAATCTAACCAGTTTGCTTTGGAGCCTAAAACATTTCTTCAAACTCTTTGCTTTTGGTCCGTTTTTCTACACAAGCACAGGTTTGTTTAGATTCTGGTTTGTCTATAGACATGCTTCTCTTACACTTGAATCTGACAAAATACAATTCAGGCTAATTTGGAATTAAGTGTCAGTGTTTAGAGCTGTTTATGCAAAACACAGATACATCAGAGGATGTGTGATGGTGTCATAGTGTCAAGGTGAAAACCTCTGAATGTAAACAGTGTATGTGTTTGAATAATTCATGAATCCCTCTGTCTTTGTGCCGTTATTGCACCTGAAAATATTCCATTTTTACAATACATCACAATTCAAGTATTGCAGATCTCTGGTATATAATATCTTTATTGTTCCGTGATGTTATTGATACCACTATAAGACATCAGGAAGCAGAAGTATGCAACAAACAGTGGATGAATTATATTTGTGACATTTGAAATAATACTGCAGACTAAGCACATAAATCACTGTACACCATCTGGCTTCTGATTTACTGCGTTTCTGGCACTAGTATCAAAAATGCATTACGACTTCAGACAGCAGTAAGAAATTTTTATCCTGGGATAGATGAAAAAAAATATATAAATATATAGACTGCAAATAAAAATCCTGTTTTGGAGCCTTAATTTTAACATTTTGTTACCATATTTTTTATATAATCTTAAAATTCTAATTTGTACGTATCAAGCCATAACAAGAATAAATCAGCTGTTTTAAAAAGAAATGATAAATACAACCCCAGACGAATACCAACAATTGATATGTTATATTGTGTCAATATTCAGTAAAAACTAAACCAAAATGATGTACTCATGGTGGTCGACATTGCACGTGGTTAGGATGCCTCATTTTGGAGGTGTACAGGGATTGGCCAACTCTGAGAGGACCCCAGAGTAGAACCAGAACCTTGTAGATCAACCTTTAAAAAAAAAAAAGCAACTAAAGGGATTTTCAGTCTCTCACATCATCGTGGGAGGATTTTACATGCTCTTCTGCTGTAGTTCATTGAGTTTGCAGGAATTAGTTTATGCACAGCTCTCTTTAGGTACCACCACAGCATTATGGGCTTGTGGTCTGGACTTTGATAGGGCCAAGGCCAAGGCAACACCTTTATTCTTTTCTTTTTCAGCCATTCTGTTTTAGATTTACTGCTGTGCTTGAGATCATTCTCCTATTCCATGCCTCCACACATGCGTACCATTACATCTGACTCTAGAACACTGTGGTATACAAAGGATGGTCAGCTTGATGCACAGGTGCTGGGACTGTAAAATAAGCCCAAATCACAGCCTTGCTTGCCAGTTGGTATGAGGTGTTTGTGCTGAAATGCTATTCATTTTCTCCACTTTGGACTCTTCAATCCAAAACACCACAACACTCCTAGAAAAACATATGTTCAGTTGCAACTTTGCAAGCCTCGGCAATTCTGCCATGTTCTTTTTAGAGAGAAGAGCATTTCTCCTTTTTCTACTTTTCTTTCATGTACTTTAACAGCTAACATGCTAACTGAGGCCTGTCAGATTGGAGATTATGCATTATTAGCATTGCACAGTGTGATCTTGTAATTAGCTTGCTGCGATGTCCACTCCTGGGACCACTAGCGACTGTCTGCGTTGTTTCTCGCTGTAGAATGTCATGGACTTCGAATTGTTTTGAAATGGCCTTTTAAACCTTCCTGGGGCAGCAATAGTTGCTTCTTTAAGATCACTGCTCACATATTTCCTCTTTGGCATTGCGTTAATCTAAATGCTCAAGACAAGCTTGGATTTGATTAGCAGCACATAGGTTGTATGGAAGGAGTGAGGGTGTAGCACAGTGAGTAAAAACGGGAAGATATGAACGCAGATAAGAACAAAGACTTTCTTTTTAGTGGATTCTGGAATTACCTCTTTATGAGTGAGTGTGTGTGTGTGTGTGTGTGTGTGTGTGATGAGAGCTATGATATATTAGAAAAGTAGTACTTTTGCTGACGTCTTTTATACACACACTTTCACATACTCATATTCTGAGGGTGGATATGTGGTTACCTTGGCAACCATTTGAAGGTTGCTGGGGAGTTTAACAGCACTGTAGAGACAGGCAGAGACAGAGAAAGAAGAAATATGAAAGAGTATGGAAGAAAAAAAAAATGCAGTTCCCCCGAGACCTTGTGTTTCTCGACTTGGGCTCCAAACAGCCACATAGAAACTGAGAAAGCAAAACAACAGAGACAGCATGAAGGCACGAGTGAAGCGAAGGCACCAATAAATAAATCCAATCTAGAGCGCTGATGTGGGAGGGAGGGAAAAAAAGAATTATAAGCAATGCCATTTATTTCAAGGCCCAATGCTGGATGGTGGAAATTGTTGAAGTGAAATGCCGTTAGATATTAAATAATAATAATTAAAAAAAAACTCCAAGGAGAGGTTAAGTGGCCCAATTACCTTGTGGGTTTGCCCTTCACAGCCATTTAATATACTATAACCTTCATACATGATTAGTTTGGATCCAGTTCAATGAAAGTGCATAGTTTTCGTGACTTCTGGTGCTGTGCCTGATGCCACCGGAGGACTGATGTGATTCCATTGAATAGCAGATACAACAAACCTTTGCTGCATTTGCATTCAACGCAATGGTAAAGACATACATTATGGTTCACACTCTTAGCAATACCAGAATACCAGCCCACTCTTATTTTTAGGGCTTCGAATATTTAATGTTTTTTCAACACTGCTGTCAACTCGGAGATCTCAGAAGGTATCATTTGTCATTGGTGCAATTGCACAACACATTATAGCAGTGGTAAGATAGGTCTCATTCAGCTCTTGTCACATCTGAGTCACATTATATAGCATAAAAGCATAGAGCCACTTTTTAACATGCAGGGTGAATAGTATAATTTAACCCAAATAAATACCTATATCTATTTCCAGTGTACAGCCAGTATGTATAGAGCCTAAACCAAACCACCAAGTCAAAAAAAAAAAAAATTCCACAGTTAAGCCACTTTCAACCCTTTAAACTCATAATGTAAAAGTTTGAAAAGGATCTCTTACTGTCCAGCACTGCCACCAGTCACCAGTCAGTACTTTTGAAATGCTTTTATTTTTGTAGGTAAGCGAATACCAATAATTTAAATCTTAACAATTTTCATCGTGCCACGTCAACACCATTGTTCCTAGAATCATCTAACAAAGAAACTGCTCTTACATAAGCCTAAAATTTTAGATAATCGTGCACATTAGGTTTTGTAGTTGTTTCAGTCTGTTGGTCTGATTTCAGACTAAAATGCAGTAAAAAGGTTTTGACTGTTCAAAACTGAAATTTAAACAAAAGGTGTGAACATTTTTTTAAATTGGCTGTAGGTTGTAATTATCTTGTTTTTCTAATTCTGTTCTAAATTTGCGAACATAAATGTTGTGTAATTTTTAAATCAAGCTTATAAATCTATATTCTAATTATCCATCTTTAAAAGTTGCCTTTGTCATAGCTTAACAACTTTTTTTTTTTCATTTGTGCGTCAGTTCGGAGTTGTCCACTTCAGACGTGTTTCCAACACTGGTCAAACACCAACAAGCACCCTCAGGTCACCTAGCGCTCACAGCGTAACAAGCGAAGGAGCATTCCTGCTGCTTGGCAGTCATGGATTGATGTGTTGTGTTCTTGTCTGTCTCTGAGCACGCAGTGTGTGTGTGTGTAGTTGTTTGTATGGGGACTTAGTGTAGATGCTGTCACGCCCCATGGCTAGCCTTGCTCTGTCATATCCATGCCAAACCTCCCAGCAACTGGCGGCTCATCCTCTTCGTCCAAATCCCACACACACTCACACACACACGCACACACACACACACACACACACACACGCGTGCGCACTCTTCCTCTCTGTCTTTGTCATCTTACCCCCAGTACTACCACTACCATCCCTCCTTGATATCTTTGGCTTCCAGTGGCTTGATTCAGTTATATGTGTACATACTGTGTGTGAAACCGTGCGTGCATGTGTAGTCGTGCATGTCTAATCATGCATGTGTGGACGCGCATGAGGATGGCAGAGGGCCTAGAGCCCCAGTCTGCCCATTAAGTTGATCAGGGAGTGGGAGCATGGTTATGGGGCTGTAATTTGGGCTCTGAGCAGCTCTGATAAAACAGCTTCCTCCCCCAGTCTTTGGATCGTTGTGCTGGACTGGCCACAGTTTCTCTCTCTTCCTCTCATGTCTTTCTCTAACAACTTTCCATATTCATAACCTACACGCCAGTGTTTTTTCTTGACCTTGATGCTAAGTGAGATCTCTCTTTATGGGAATTATTTGCTCCTCAGTTGTTCAAGTTAATTGTGCGGCTTCCATCTTACTTACTGAGAGATTTCTGTAATCAAGTTGCCACAGAAACTCGCCCACCAAGGACCACCATGTACTCGGCCACCCTTTGCACTTGCACACTGAATTTACACTTTCAGAGCAGGGATCCGAGTTAGCCTGCAGTAACCTCGTTCACTTGGAGGAATAATTATAAAAATGTGTTTGCTGGAGTGCGACTCCTTTCATAGGGCTTCTTATTCCCATTTTTCAGGGTTCAGATTGACAACATTCTCCTGATTGTATAAAGCTCTGTTGGAAAACAGCTCATTTATGACCTCAGTAAACATTTTTCTGATAAGTTTATGGTCTTGCTCACATGTGTGTGTTTATTCTGTAAATTACACTTCACATAGTGGTGAAAAGAAAAACATGAGGAAAGTCAAGCTTCAGCGTTGGTTAACCTTGACAACTATGAATGTGCAAAGCATCTCAGTTTTTCAGTCAGGCCCACTTTTCGTGTTCTGTCTGTACTCAAGACAAAATGACGAAAGATGGGATTTCACTAACCAGTAGTGAGTCTAGTTATCCTCGTGGTGTTACTGGTAGGAAACTGTCTTGTTGACCTAAAGTTAGATTCATGTGTTTTTTTTCTCTGCCTATGTAATTACACTTATTTGATCTCGCCTTTGGTAAACCTACTGAAAAATATTATTTTCCCTAATTTCATTAAACAAGCTCTGATTAACACGCTCGCTGGCCAGAATCCTCTGGTTAGCTTAACAACAGCTTAACAATTTTGTTACTGTTAGTTTACATTTCCATAAAAAGCATAAATACAATATATGATTTTAAAAACCTTAAAAAATTCAACACCAAGTCGACACCAAAGAGTTTGATCTTCATGCATGACCTTGGAGGATGCACTGTGCGCGTGTTTGTTTGTGTGTGTTCAGTCTGCTGCAGACGAGCCTTGGATAAGATCTGCTCATTTATTATTCAATTAGAGATCGCTGAGGTCATGGCAGATCATTAGCCATGGAGGTTATTTCAAAGAAGGGAGACATAAATAAAACCAAGAGACAGATGGACAAACAGAGCAGGGTAGAAACAAAGGAGATCAAAAGATCTAAGAAAGCCAGAAAAAGTATTGATTAATCGATTGATTGCTTGTTTCATTATTTTTTCTGGTTTATTTTAAACCACATTTCCTAATTACTAGATTGTGCTATGTGTCTGTGGCTAAAATATCTGGATTGGTTTAGTTGATGATTTTTTTTTTTCATTAAACTGAAGACAGGATATATTGGAAATGTGTCACGAGGTCTGCAGTGCAAATTCTAAAGAGATTCTTAAGAGACCTGTGCTCTGAGAAATAGGGAAGAGCAGTCTAAAACAAAAATAACCTCAGCTCAGCAACACCAACAGCTCAAACACATAACACATTCGTTGTTGCACCTCCAGCATATAACGCAATTAGCAGAATTTCTTATAGCCTCATAAAGTTTAACAGAGACTATTGATCGTTCTCTCTTTTTTGGGCTTATCAAATGTTGAGTTTGGAGAGAGAGACATATGACCTCTGACGTGTCCGATGTGTGGACAGACGTCCCTTTACTGTATGGACAGGAAGGGGTGATGTCTCACTGTAGTTTCCATAGTAACCCTTATGATATTTTCTCTAATAAGCTATGGAAACATATGTCCGTCACTTCTTACAAGCCCATTAGTGAATTTAAACCCTTCAGGCAAGAATAATTGTCCCTCCTGAACTGACAAAAATAAGTTATAATGATGTTTTAAAAAGTGCAATATCTTTTCAATAACATTTGAAGCTAGGGTTTCCATTTCATTTGACAGGAGGAATCAGGATTAGATTTTCTGTTTTTCACCCTGTTTTGATATTTTGGTAAGAAGCATCCTTTTTGTTGTTGTTTGTTTTGCTGCTGTTAGGAAGCATGTACAAGTATTGTTTTTAGAAATATCTCCTTTGTTCAAGTATTTGTGTAAAAGAAAAATAAATGAAGATTAAGCAGACATTATTTGTTGCACTACTTCTAAGCAGCTCATCAATAGCACCTCATAACTGCATCATCTTGGTTGGTGTGTGGTTAAAATGAACCCATATGTTCTAATCCTGGTATTAAACGAGGTGATAAAAGTAACCTTTTCCAACAAATGTGTGATGGGACATTCCGGAAAGGAAAGTGTAAATAGAAAAAGCTCTGCAACCTAATTACTCCGGAGACGAGAAGGTGCCAGTCTCGTTAAGCAGTAACACATTGAAAATGAATAATACAGTTTCTGAATCCAAGTCTCCACTGCAGTGAGAGTTGGATCTGTTGTTGCTCGAGTCCCAAAAGGCTACTCATTTGCCAACTCTACCTCTGTCCATTTTTATGTTTGTACTGCAACCCTTTAAGCTGAACTTACAAAAACATTTAAAGAAGGAGATGAAAATCTTTTGCATAGAAATTACATTTTACAGAGACATACAGACAGGTCAGCACTTGTCTTAGTCAAACTGGTAACGGCAAGTGTTGTGTATCATTTTCTGATGATTTCCTTATTGCCTTTATGGATTTTCAACCAATGAGCATGCAGTGCTGCTCCAAGTCACAAATACAACCCCATTGGTTGTCCCATCCAGTTTCAAACCATCAAAATGGTAACGCTGAAAACACAGAGCTTTCCTTGTTACCCTGAAAATACCCTGGGTACCTTCGCAATGGGTACGTCTTCCTTTCTGAGTTAAATAACTGACTGAGCTCTTGAGAACAATTAAATTCTGACCCTTAAACTTGTTTGTACTTCTGTGTTTCTGTTGGATTAGTGATGACTTGGTATATTGTTCTATATCTCAGCCAGAAAGTGATATACAAGCTGTCTACTAGCTAGCTAGCATACTGACCTCTGAACTGAAACTCTGCTCAACCTCATAAATCCTCTGTGTCATGGATGCCTGGACGTTTTGCTGCAGAACAGTTTAAATGATTACTTTCCGAGTTAAGTGAGTTTCATTTTTTTAAACCTGTACTGTACTTCTGTTTACGTTTGCCTTTGGGAACTGAAACAGCATTTGGAGCCAGGATTGGCTAATTATATCAGACTTAAAAGGCACATAGCAACACTGTCTGTGGACTAATGATGCTGCCTGTGTATGCAGGCTGAGTTAACAATATGTAAGTTAAAATAAGAATCTGCAGCCCGTGCAGAAATAAAAAATGAAATAATTTGCTCATGCCATCTGTCTTATTCACTGCTCTTTGCTAGCTGATTTAGGCAGAGAAAAACAATTTGGGATGACATAAATGTGTGTATTAGGATATTGTTTCCAAAGATACCACAGACTTTGGACACTGCCCAGGTGGGAAATTAAAAAGCTGTGTTGGCGGTGGCCTTGATATGTGTTACAGACAGATGAATCAGAAATAGCACCAAGGTTGTGAGCGGAGGAGTTGTGTGTAATTATGTGCCTGTTGAGGTTACAGTCAGGGGAAAAAAAAGAGACGGTGCGAGGAGGACGCTGTATTTGAGGGGGCTGGAGGTGCACTTTGAGCGATGGTTGTCTGGCCAACCGTCAACGCTCTAACCTTCAAGAATGTGACAGATTGGTGTGAAAATGTATAATTACGTTTCTGATTGCAGTCAACATGCCACTTACAACTGCAAAGTCTCTGTAGACTCACTTGAATGCTAATCATCATGTTTGTGTTAGGCATGATAATACTGTGCACGTATTCTATGTGTGTGGATCTTGCATCGCAAATAAAAGGGAATTTCCCCACACGCAGCAAAAGATTATCAAGCGCTCCTCAAAATTATCCGTCAGCCTTGAACTCTCTTTTACTTTACAGTATAAAGAAATCAATTCAAGTCTTGCACAATCCAAATCATGATTGTTTCCTTAAATTAAAATTAATGACTGCTGTCATAAACTCCTTTCGTGACTTTTTTTTTCCTCCAAGTATTTTTAATGACTGTTAGCATCCTGTTGAGCAGGGAAACCCTTTTACATGTCACTTGTGTTGATGAGCAGCCCAATTACCAACAGGCTGGGTCAAAAGTTGACTCAGAAATTTAGGAATTTAAAAGAGCAAATCCTCCCTGACTCTGTGCTTGCAGCCATAGAAATAATGACTGCAGTGCTCATGCCAAAGGGATAATTAAACCTGAAGACTGTGTGAAACCTAAACTAGATCCTAGCCGTCTCCTATTTTGTTTTCACGTGGCATCGAGTTGATTCTGAGGGGCAACTCAGGCTGGGAATGGGTTATTGACTGTGTCCGATTGGGCCTGAGGCCTGGATGATGAGGACCAGTCTATAGGCTTCAACCTGGAATGCCATTTAGTGCCAATTATTTTTAGAGAGCTAGATCTGCGAATATTGTTTTGTTTTTTTTCCATCTTTCTCATTTGTCTTTCTTTGTCCAACTCGCAGAAATACAGCAGTCTGTCTTGTTCACCCTGAAGCAATAGCGTGCTCCATTGTACAGCCTGCCTGTTTTAATGTGTGTTTCATGGCAGCAGGCATCTAACACTGGGCCTTTTCAAAGGCTACCTGTCTAACCGTTATGAGACAGAAAAGCCTATTTTCACTGCCAGAATACTTTACCATGCAACTCTGGCACACTTCCACTAACCAGCCTATTATATTAGAATATCTCTCCATGCATGCCACAATAACACATTTACAACCAATGAGTGTGGGGCGTTCGGCCCTAAATTAGCCGTGACTTGCTTTTCAAAGGGTCATAAATAGCTGTGAATGATTCATAAACAGCCTACAGAGGCTGCATAACAAAACAGGAATACTGTTTAACCGGATATGTTGTCATGACAGCATGCAGCTCTTGGGAGACTTGAACAGGCCGAATTACCAAACTCGTGCACGCTCATTGTCATGGTAACTTTGGCAAAGTTACATCTGGGATCGGCTCAGTAGATCTTCTAAGACATATCGCACTGGATAATTTTAGTGTAGGTGCACGCGTGTATATCATTCTACTACACACATGTGACAGCTTTTCATGGGTGAAGTGGCGTGTATTCACATGTGGGTGAGATATTCAGTGTAATAACAGTTGTCATTTCCCTGCACTTCATACTCTCACTGTTCATCACCGAAATAAGATGAAATTATATGTCTTTCCAGCAGCGAAACACAGTGTCGCACAGCAACGCTGCCAGTCTTTCCCCCCATGCAGCTCAGAGAGCATTATCATAGATACTGAAACTAAAGCGTATTTAGGTGTCCCAGGTGCCAACTCACTGCGCAATACGAGTCAGACATGTGGTGTTTAGAAAGAACTGATATGAGAGAGAATTTAATATGTGAGTAGTGCCTAAGTTATAAAAACACATTTTTTTAGATTATTAAAGGAGAGAAAATGAACCTCTTGATAGTTCTTGTTAGACTATCTTGTTAAATCTTGTTAAAAAGTGTCAAATTAATTTTTTTAGCATCATCAACATGTGCTGTTCAAAAAAATCCAGTGTGGTTTTTAATAATTTAGCTAAAGAAGTGGTTTCTTCTCCAACGTGTGCACCGATGTTTGAAAAGCTTTCGGCTTAAATGCTAACCTGTACATAAAAACTACAAATATTTCATATACCTGTCTTCTATAGTTGCCAATCCAGAGCACTTAAAATATTATTAAAAAAATCTTTTGACCAGCAGTCAGGGACCAAATATTATGCAAACATAACACTGATCAAACAAAATGCCCTAAACCAAACTCATATGTGCTTGTTTTTAGTAATGACCCTCACTGGATGTGGTACAAGAAGATTGTTCTTAAAGTAAGGCGGCATTGAAAAGAAAGTCAATTTTAGACCATGCGGCAGGCTGCAGGGGGAATAAAATATTGTGCAATATCCCCCTGCTACGTTCTGAATAGCATTTGGGCCACTTGATGTCAAGAGTAGGGGAAATTTGTCTACTGGTGCAGATTTGCCCTGGCTTTTATTCAGACAACGGTCCAGAGTTTGGCCCAGCCCCTTTTATGTGATCAGCCCACTTCCATCACTGCCAAGACAGATGCAGCCCGTGTAGTCCAACCCTGTGTGGACACAGCCAAAGGTGACAATTTGATAAATGTAGGCGACAGAATTTGCCAGCGAAGTTTAAGGTGTGTCCATTTTTACACCTGTAAACACTTTGCTGCAGGAGGTGGGAGTGGTTGTTGAGTTTATCCATTTTTAGAAGTGAGGTTTGGCAGTGTACACTCTGAAAGTTTGAAAGCTGTGCGTGAAAACCACCTTTCAAATGGTTGCACATCCAGACCCTCTTGAAAGCATATATTGGCCTTTCTACAAGAACAGACTTCACTGCTGTTGTTTAAATTTCTCCTGGTGGAGGGCTGACAACTCTCTCTTTCTTCTTTCTTTTTTTTCCTTGCCTGCTTATGTATCTGCCCATCTTTATATCTGTCTTTCCACAGGTGCTGAAATATTTCTATTGAGGAAACTAAAGCTTGAGCTTTAGCAGAAGGTCAGTTGTATTTAGCTTTAGACTTTGCCTTATCAGTCTGAGACAAAAGCATGCAGTGTGCAGAGGACACCTCTGGTTATGGATTCCACTCACAGCCAGACACTAGTAGTCCTCTGTGGCAGAGGCTCACATCTGGCAGGTGCTTGTTTATGAGAGCAGTTAACACTGGATCAGGGAGGCTTTATAGCAAAACACATACACACACAGACAGGCTTGAGCTCAGACAAACAGCAGACGCACACACACACACACACACACACACACACACACACACACACACACACACACACCAACACAGCACCA
>VUQR01017135.1:83891-97468 GCA_015108515.1 Hemichromis elongatus
GGTCCCCCCGGGGGGGGGGGGGGGGGAGGGGGGGGGGGGGGGGGGGTTGTGTTCAGTGAAGCAGAGAGGCGAGGCAGAGTAACGTTGGTAGAGACAAAAGTGGACAAAAGAGCGGCAAACTTGCGGCTCCACAAGTATAATTATAACGTAACTTAGACTATATCGATATAAACGATATTGTCACATCTTATATCTCGTACAAAAATATATCGATATAATTAAAAACTCGATATATCGCCCAGCCCTAATTATTACCATTAAATAGTTTGCCCTGATAATGTCATATTGTGACAGAAAGATTAATTTCATGGATACCAGAGGTTGAAATAAGCTATCTCGGTTGGGTGTTTGGGCTCAGCCTCAAAGACGAGGCGAGGAACTCCGTGAATTGGTCCTCCCTCACATCAAAGAAACCAGCTGATATTGTTGGCCATCAATATGCCTGCTGGGCTCCTCCTCTTGGAGGACATGCTCAGCTGGGAGGAGACCATGGGGTAGACCCAGAACTCACTGGAGAGATTAGAAATTTCATCAGGCCTGCGAGTGTGCCAGGCCTCTCCAGGAGGAGCTGGAATATCTTGTTGTGTAAAAGGACATCTGGTATACCCTGCTTAGTATGGCGCCACTGCAACACGACTTTGATTAAGTGGAAGAAAATGGATGGCGGGAAGCGTGGCAGTTCAGGAAACAGATGGACTTTTGATAGGATTTGAACATTTTTCTTTTAGCTAAATGTTTACTTCAAAGTCCTTCATCATCAGTAGGGGGGAAATAATCCTCTAAAAATTGGTAATGCCCTGTAATATAATCCCTTTCTGCCTTAGGTTGTGTTTTGATTAAACTCAAATTCGCTCATAGAACCTGGGGGTAACGGAGTTTTATGTGGACTCTTCTATAAAATATGAAAACATTTCAGATTTTCTGACTAATCATTTGCAACAATCTCGGTGGTGCTTTCTAAGGCTCGGTTACATAATACTGAAAATGGAGGCACAAGTTAGAGAACAGAAATCCATCAGAAGACAAATTCAAATTCCATTTCAGAGAGAGTCGGATTTTTCTTTACCACACAAATGGAGTTTTACAGCATTTAGGAACATTCAGGGAAAGGTATGAAATAAGGACTGTTTCCAAAATGCAAACCTTTCCCTGACAGGAACCCCGGTTTGCTAGGTGAAACATTACAGATTCTGTTTTGTCTTGGCAGCATTTGTTTTGCCATTTCCCATGTTCCACACAGACTGCTTCTCTCTAAAAATAATTGGCTTGCAGGCTCTGTGATGCTGCTTTCAAGTGCTCCATGTAACCAGCTTTTCCTGTAGCCAGCTTTTTCCTTCGTTTGAATTCAGCTGGTCTTGCACTCAACTGAGTCGGGTCACAAATAATGACAAAATGAATCACGGAGCTTGTTTTTGCTTTCCGTGGCTGCTTTTCGCGTGTTTTTTAAAAACCGAAGCAAAGACAACTACAAAAGGATATTTGAAGTAATGATATCACATCAAGTACAGCTGAAACTGATTCCATTGTGCAAACCAAATGTAGTCAGTAATCATAAATAAGAAATCACATTTCAAATTTTCATCAGTTGGTAGTTGCAATTTCTAAAGTTAAAGTATAAATATATTAATTTGAATCTCTCAGCGTGGTTCAGACACTTTGGATTCAGTGTCTTTTTACTTTGCAGTGAAAGTTGCAACAATACTTTAACATAGAAACTACAAAGCGATTATGCTTTTCTGTACACCCAAAAACAACATCTTCATACATTTTTTTTCACTTCAGTTGTTTTTAATTTATTTTCACAGGCCTTCAAATATGCTTTTAGAAGCACTGCTTGTGCTTCTAATCAGCCTTTGAACCCGTTTTGTGTGTTCCAATAAGGAACGGTGCATTGTTCAAGCAGTGAAATTACATTTTACATGGATAAGAATTTTAAATCCCACCATCAACATTTGGGAGATGAAGTGGCTGCCAGTTTCCAGAAGGTTATAATTTAAAATCCCTTTGTGTAGTATTATCCTTGGCAAACGCCCTCTTAAACATGCCCTCTAGCAGGATCAGCACAAGGGAGTGACTCTTTAGTGAGAAAATATTTCTAAAGGGACAAAAAAAAAATCATCCCAAACAGAAGGGAAAAGGGGTAAGTTTAATTATACGATTACCCTGACGGACTTTTGTGCTGCTTAATTTTGTCCAAAGGTCAAAGCTTTCATGAGACCATTGTTCTTCAACACAAATTGCACGCTCTCCTGCATAAATCCTCCTCTGGCATTTGGGTGTTTTGCTAATTTTTTCTGAAATTGGGATGTGATAAAACTGTCACCCATGTGGTACCTTATTAGCTAACTCCATTGTTTCCCTTGTGTTCATTCTCCAATGCACTCCAGAATCGCTGGAAAATATAACAAACACTCAACATGAAAAGTGATTGTCTAGAATAAAGAGGATATGCCAAGAAGAAAAATCAGTGTAAACAAATATCTTTCTGAAAGTCTTCATGTTAGCATTTTGGCATCCTTTTATATTTTATACATGTTTTTTTTATTCCTATTAGCCTTTTTTTTCTTCCATCACATCGCTCCATTTAAAATCCTCTGCAAGGCACCTTCACCATGAACACATGAAAGAAGCAAACTAGTTCAACAGCTTTAGTGAGCCAAGTAGCTGCCTAGCAACCAGCTATTGGATAGCTCCTTGCTGATTTCATTTTTCATCCCCGGAGGTTGGTGCCGAGGTATAGACCTGAAAGGGTCGGGTCAGCTCGGGGCTTCTAGGGCACAGTGCGTCTGAGTGTTGTCTGATTGGAGTCTTTTAATTTTCATTTATACGTACAGCTTATTGCCAATAGTGTAAGGTATACTTGGTTCCCTTATCTGGATTGGGGTATAAAGAAAACTCTCATAACATTAGATACGTTACTGTTTGTAACGTCTGTGCTCATCTCTCTTGTCCTTGGTATAAATTCCCCCCTTTCAGCCCTTTCACCTAAATAACAGCTTGTTATCAGCATTTTATTTCATCCACAAGATGCTCATGGTCATGAGTTTGAGGCTCAAACTGTGTGCAGACAACCAAAGTACTTCCATATCAAACTTTAGAAAAAAAATAGAGACACTATAGCATACATAAACTTTCTTAGCTATTATATTTAACAAATCTCTGTGCATAGACTACAGGTTGCTGATGCTGAAAGACTAGAGGTAAAAACCTGTTGCCTGTCAAAGTCAGTGATAGCCATTAAACTGATTAATCCAAGTACCTTGATACCACTTTGGCATCAAGATAAATAAAAGTGATATCCCCTGAATCTTACTGTTGAGTGTGAGAAAAAAAAAATCTAACATCTAATCAATGTGACTTAGAGGGAATCATTATTCACAGAGATAAGTGGTCTAAGTGATAACATGTTAATATTTAAAAAAGGGAGAAATTCAGAGAGAGGGAGTGTAAAACAGGAAGGGGGGGGGGGGGGGGGGGCAAAATGAGAAAAAGATAAGGGTTTGGATTCGAGCCTTATCTCACTGTTAATGGTATTTCCAGAAGAGCTAAAGTGAACAGGGAGGACTTCACCAACCTGAGGTGTTCCTCCTATCATTTGAGCAAATCTATGCATTATCTCTCTGTTTTATGGCCTGTACTCTTGACTCATGACTCCTGATCGTGTCTGGTTAGTCATGGTTATGATGACAATTATGATGACCTCAGAAATCGTCTCCTGAGTATAAAACACTGGTTTTCTTTAAGTCAATTTTGGTTTGTTTTTTTTTCCATCATGGAATCTGGCACCTGCTGTCAGTTTGGAATCACAGTGGCTGCAGCTGACATGTTTACTTGTTTCAGAAAAATGTAGCTTCTTGTAGCAATGGCAAAAACACCTGCCTATCCTAGTTACAATGTGACTTTAATATTTCATATTCTAGTTAACATATACGCTTTTGAACAACATAGAAGTAATTAATATACTTTTAATTTACTTAATTCTTTCGCACTAAACTTCATGGCTTCAGTGTTTGACAGCAGGGTGGTTTGACATAAAGATCAGTGTCAACTTGTATTTATTGCACATATATATTGTATGTAATTAATGTATATAAAGATTTAATTAAAAATTCGCCAGAGTGCTTTATTAGAGAATACAGTACATTAAAAGGCAGATAGAGGAGGACCAGGGTGAGATGAATGAAAGAAAGTGGCATTTTATTATTATTATTTTTTTAAATTTGAGTGGTCAGTGATCAGTAAGAGCTTTGAATTATTAAGTAACCTCTTGTCTCTGGTGTACGAGCTGGAATGTAAGTGAGGTTTTAGAGGACTGATGGTTAGATGGAAGCATGGCCTGTATGTAACATTCAGTGTGATACATGTTTTATTCAAATGTCGGGGAAGCTCGGCAACTGGAAGCACTGAACAACTGGAAGCTGCAAACTTACATATACGTGACAAATGCATAAAGAAAAGATATTGCAATGATTGAGTTTCTCACTGAAACGAGCTGCTATCAGAAGGCATCCAGATGAACTGGCCTTCGAAAAGGAACATGCTCCTCTTAACCTTAGAAATTTGAGGCCTGCTCGAAAAGCTCATTTGGTAATTATATCTGTGTAAAGGCAATTTTCAGAAATTAAAGTGGAATTGGATTAGACCACAATTACACAATCACACAGGAGACACAGGAGTATCTTGAGCAGAAAATGGGCTATGTGCCTCCTGTTTATTAGACAGCACAGGCAATTTAATTTTGGGTTAACGGTGACCAAATAATTGGCCTGTTGTCACGGTCTTTGTTTACATATATTTAATAATCATTAGTATGTACTAAGTGCGTAATCTTACTTTAGAGAGATCATTTAGAGATCAAGTGGAACTCAATCTGATCTCTAAATGATCTCTTCCTTCCAAAATGCTTTTATATACTTTGAAATACAAAATAATCGCTTGTCACTCATCAGCCACAACAGTTGATTTGGATGCTCTCTCATTATTGGCTGGTATGAATTGTAATCAGTCGCATGGATATGACCAGTAGGTGCACTCTTATGTACCAGCAGACTCAGCAGGCAGTTGTCATCTATTCTAATCGTTGTTAAACCTAAAGGGACCAAGAATATGTCGGAGTCATGCAACTGCAGTGCAAGTGAAAAACGTAGTCACCCACCCTTATCCATCCCTTCTCCTCATGTTTCCTCCTCATATGTTATTGTTTTTTCCTTAATTCTGTTCTGTATTTTGCATTTCACAAAAAGCTTTCTTTTTCATACTCTGCAGTAATCTTATCTGCAGGTGACAAAATGGTAAAATCCACAGTTCTTACCTTAGGATGAGCTTGAACATAATCCAACTTGCCTTTGACTAAGACTAAAAGTCAGAACGGCAAACTTTGTAGAGCAGAAAAACAGATGTGAAAGAGTTCAAGTATTTCAGAGTTTTATTTACCAGTTAGCTTCCAAAGAGATTAACAGACACATTTGTCATGGGCTATGGGTAGTATTGGTAGTAACTAAATATCATGCAGTTATCTGCGAATGAAGAACAAAGCTGTGGCTAAACAAAACCATAAAGGATGTCGCTTCCAAGAGCTTTGACTTGCCTTAGGGGCAGATCTCACACATTACAAAGGAGTTACCAAAAATTCCAGCTACTCTGCATCTAAAGGAACCAGCTCAGAAAGCATGGCCATCCAACCCGGATACCATTGGGGCACCTTGACAGGAAGGTACTCAAAACAACGAAGAACAGGAGACCTGAGGAGTCTCCTGTTTTGTACTGAATGGATATCTTCTAGCATGCAAATGCTTGACTAAGGATTGACTAAGGATTGACTATGGATTGACTAAGCATCAGGATACTGAGGCTACTATGCTTACATCACTGCCTCTATGACCCAGTTCCATAAGTAGTGGTGAATAGTAAGATTATATGGAGATAATAATGGCTTTAGATGTTCTCAAAAGAACATTTTTCATGCTAGAGTTCCTATACAACGGTCCTCCATACACCTAATACATACAAAACACAAACTGCATGGATAGGTATACTGGCAAAAACTTCCAAGACAGTCTTCGGGTTACTGGTAAAGCATGTCCATAGATATACATACACAACAAGAAATATAATACACACAGTTTCACACCCTGCCTGCTCGAGACATACTGCCCTAGATGCAACTAGTCTGGAAAAATGAAAGAAGAGACTTCGCTTGATACCAAACAAAGACAGATTTTCATTTCCATCTTCTGTCCCATCAAGAAAGAGAGGAATGAATAGGAACGCATGCAGCCAGTGATATGTAATGTCATTAAAGTCGAAAAGTAATAATCTCAGGCCCACTTTGAAGTTTAGACTGTCATTTGTATTTGGTTACCCGATTAAACAAATCAAGCTGAGAGTTGCCATTAAAGCCCAGCAGACACATTGGAATTGATTTAGGATTTGATCAATCACATTTTTTACCTTCTTTCATTTCCACAGTAACAGTTCCTAAAAGTTAATTATCCTAACTAATCCTAATTTAAACTAAATGGTCAAAATGACTTGCCAAGACATTTGTTTAGATCATTTGTCTTAAAAAATTTAAATCACGTTGCAGCTTCAAATCTTTGGTATTACGATAAATTGCAATAAAACGTAGCTTCCATGCGTTTCTTTTAGTCGCTGTGGAGCGGATCACACCGAAACAGTTCCTGGACATGATCATCGACAAGCCCAGCTGCTTGCCCCTCATTCCTTTTTTTTCACTCGGTATTGTAGGGTCAGACTAAAGCCATGCTGAAACATAACCTTATGTGGGATTTCTGGTGCATACCACTAAAGTGTAATGACAGTATCGTGCATGGTTACTATGCTTGCTATAGCACTGACAAAATATTTCCATGGACATCCAGTCGAACATAATACCTGCCAAAGTACTTACAGCTTCCTGTTTGATAGTTTCTGGTATAATAGTTCACCTCAGGACCATCTTTGCCATGATAACACACACAGAGAAAACAAGACCAGGTATAATGTAATAACACTTCTATACAGGGATCATTAGGTTAAATTTTCCATGAATACTTAACTTCTGAGCTGCTTTTCTCACATTGGATCCATGAATATGCATGTGTGGCTTTAGTCACCAGTTCATGTATTTTTACGCAGCCCTTTACAGAAATTCATCATCCTCTGGGCGGCATATTTATATTTATCCCAGGCTTTGGGTTTTGGGTTTTTTTTGTACATTTCCAAGAGAAACACATGTGCTTACACACATGCATGCACGTACTCGCTTCCTGTTTTCTTTTAATTAATGACTGTGGTGTTAATTAGAAGGCATGGAACTCTTCAATACCCTCCCACAGTCTCTCATCCATTCTTATATTCACTCCTCTGAGCTTCATAAGGCAACACTTTGAAGTGTTTTGCGCTCAGGAGCAAACGGCGTAGGCAAACAAAAAAGCAGAGTTTGAGGGATGCAAGAACTTCATAAACTGCATGATAAACATGATACAGAAGGATATTACAGCTGTTTTATGGTGCTCCTGGCCACTCAACAGGGACGCTTTGTCTGTTCAACTGTGCAAAATTGTGCATATTGTCTCCTCTCTTGCCTTTTTAAGTACATTTTAACAATGGCTGCTGTTCACTCGTGCTTCCCCTGTTCCACCTAATGAGCATGAAACACGGGCACTGTCACCATGTTAAGCCTCCTTTCTTTTAATTATCTTTCTTCACATCAGTTGGGTTGACAAAGGTTGCCTCCCATCAAAGTTTATTCAGCTTAGATCACAGTACCATGAAGAGATGTGTTGGGTAAAGAGAAAATGTCCATTTGTGATTTAAGTGATGTGTTGACCTGATATGCTTTTACTGTAATGTTTGAAGTGAGGTAGGCTTCTTCCTGCAGGAGTTTCATATGCTCACTTGGTTTTCTTCTTGGGCATCAAATACTGGCATTTTGATGCAAGTGGCTGTGTCACAGTTAATAAGATGTTGGGCTGTGCCATGATGAAGTAAAGGTATCAATATCGGACGCTGGGAGCCATTGGTTCTTTTTTAAGGAAACATCACTGCATTTCTATTCGCTGATTAGTTTTGCTTTCACCCACTCCTTGCTGAGCTTTAGGCACCAGACTACTTGATTAGGTTTAGAAAAAGGTCATGTCTTTAACTATTTGACACTTAACCAGTGAGCCCCGTGTGCTTAAAGGGGTCCTGAACAATCATCCACATGTGACAGTTTGTGACTGAGACCCTTCTTGCCGTTGCCATTACCCATTGCATCAGGGCTTCACCAAGTAACACCTTGGGAATATCTGCCAGTCACTCTGACAAAGCAGTAGTATTAAGAACAGTCGGTGAAATCCCGCTCACCTAAGTCTGCCCTCACCCCGTTATATAAAGTTGTGGAAACGTTTATCATAGATTTTGTCAAACTTTTTAAGTCTGGTTTAGATCGCATCTTTAAAACAAAGCAACTGCATTTGTTTGTGTTTGTTTGGTTCTCCTGCTCCCACACAGCACATATTTGGCACCACACACTGAGATGCTAAAAGCTGAGAACAACAAACTTGGAGGAGAGGTGGCAAAACTGTTGCCTTGACAAATGATGGGATTTTTGAGGCCTCATGAACTGCGTGGACGACATCATTACTATCTGCCAGAAAGGTGGCATGATGGGAATGAATGCAACTAGAAGAAGCCCCTTAGCCCTTTTAGACTGATCAGAGTGGGAACGCTCCGTTTTGCGTAACTATTTTTAAATGCCTGTTCTGGGATGCTTATAACTCGAATTGCACTCCTGGGAATATTTTATTTTGATGCACAAACTGTTTTTCTTGCAACTTTGCATTATAATATTTATTTTCATTTCGTTTCGTTACAAAAATTGGTGTATCTCAAAAGAAAAACAAAAACTAGACACTCAAATTAAATTTCCTGTGGTTGGAAACTATTTTGTGCAACTTTTTTGTATTTACAGTTTTGAGGGATAAACCTCTCAAATTTCTCTAATGAGAAAAATATGTAAAAAAACACAAAACAAAAACGATTTTCAAGATTTTGTAGTTTATTGCACTTTTTTGCTGTTTAGGTAGTTACTATGGACTGAATGATTACATATCATTAAAATTTGGGCTCTAATGGTTGTATTGATGTATAACAACTTGAAATGCTCCCAAAAATGGCACTACAGCAGGTAAAATATAAAGATAAGCTCTGGCAGACTTGGTTCTATGGCAGGTCTTAAAGGGTTAAAAATGCTGTTATTTCAGTTAGTATTTGATAGAACTTCTTGATAATCCTAATTTTGCAAAACACTCAGCAACAACACAAGAAAATGGTATCGCGGAAGCAGACTGAAGTTTTCCTTATTCTATTAAAAAAGCTAAATTGAGGCACGGCTGCACCTGCAATGCACATGGTGATAGCGAGGGTAACTTTCTCGAGAGCAAGGACCTACATTCATCAAGCTACTGTACTTCAAAATGTACATGGAAGTGCATTATTAAATCTTAGTTGATGATCTGATGGACTTCCTCACCTCTTGAATATTACTGTGTTGCCATATTTTGTAATTTTTCATATCAGCCAGTGCAAAACTGTTTACTTTTCATTATTGTCATTATTGATAATTATTCGATAACAAATATCAGATTGTTTGCCTGTGAATAACACCGTTATTCACAGGCAAAGAAGAAGGGTTCATGAACTTGTTCATTATATTGTTTTTACTCTACCTGAGAACTTGATACAACTTTCCTCATTCACATAAGCACTTCAGTGTCTCAGTGCTTTCTATCAAACATTCATACTACATCAGAGATCAACTTGGGGTTAGTAGCTTGCCCAATGATAGCAGCTAGGGATCAAACCACCAACCTTCTGAGTGGTAGATAACCTGCTCTACCTGCATCCTGACTTCCTGGGTAAGTGTCTAAATATGTTAAATATGTGTGTTGCCTATATTTTATGTATATTTGTCTTAGATAATTGTACTTGAAAAGAGAGAGATTGCATTTTTATCATATATGAAAATGTACATAAGCAGTGCACATTTAACAGTATATTGGATATTTTCATTTTTATTACTGAGAGTGGAACTTTCACAGTATGTTGTCCTACAATAGCGCTGCCAACATGAAACAAATCACATAGCTGTGGAGTTCACCACTGCTTTTCTTTTGTTTTCTTTCTTAAAGAAAACCTAAAGATGCGTGAAAGACAGAAAGAAACAAACAAAAAAACTGCCTACCTAATGTTGTTGTACGCTGGTATTTTATATACATTTGGTTTACAATGTATCCATTAGTAACCACCAGGCGCAAACAGTGTGATAACAATGAAAATCTAATCTGTCTTTCAGTTTATATGTCTACAACACTTTCTCTCTACATTCAAGGTAGACTTCAAACTTTCCTTTCAGAGCTGAATCAGACAACACTGAACCATCTATTAGATTGCTGTTTGTTTGTTTGTTTGTGTTGTTTGACCTAGGTGCTGGGAGACTCGAGTGTGTCTTCTCCACTCCTGTCTTTATAAACCACTACTGCATCTTGTCTTCTCTCTTCCATACTGTATGCTTTGGCCCAGCTTACTATGCTCTCCTTTTTTTTCCCATTTCTTCTGAACACTTATGTTTGCACACGAGATAGCAATAAAAAAATCATATGTCTCTGTTGCCTTCAAGGCTGTTGACCTTGACCCTTTCCTCTATCCATTAATGTCTGTCTTCTCCTCCCAACCTCCATCCCTTCATGGCCTCCTCCATCTCTGTCTGTATGCCACAGCAGGTGGCCAAAGGTATAAACATTTCATGTGGTGTGTAGCTGCAGGGTTACACATCTTCCTTACAGGAATCCCGTCGCTGCTGTCCTCTGGCCTTGAACCCTCCCCACCTCTTAGCCCTGCAGCAGTCTACACCCCTATTGTAGGCTCATCCACCATTATCATCAAGCCAGGGCTGCTTCCAGTTGTTGGCCTTGGTAAGGCGACAGACAGCCGGAGGGGAGTTAGTGAAAAGGGTTAGCTGATCTGCAGTATCCATGACTGAGCTACTGATTTGCTTTCGTGGCTGCACTTAGAGAAGAGTTATCAGCTAAATGACAACATTTTGCTCTGACAGCTTCATTGAAGTACACAATGTATGCAAGGACAAAAATGGAAGACAATAATTCAAGATGTTAAAAATGAAACGTGTTTTACATTATGTTTACTTGTGAACTTATATCATCTCCTGGATGGATGATTTGCATTTATCAAGGGCCAATTTTAGATGAACGCATATTACAGATATAACTAATACTCAGTAAAGACACACACTGGGGTTCAGGGGGTTCAGAGGGACGGTCATCTTGTAACCGGAAGGTTGCCGGTTCGATCCCCCAGGTCTCTGTCCTGGTTGTTGTGTCCTTGGGCAAGACAGTTTACCCTACCGTCTACTGGTGTTGGCCAGAGGGGCCAGTGGCGCGATATGGCAGCATCGCTTCTGTCAGTCTGCCTCAGGACAGCTGTGGCTACAACAGCTTGCCTCCACCAGTGTGTGAATGAATAGTGGAATTGTAAAGCACTTTGGGTGCCTTGAAAAGCGCTATATAAATGCAATCCATTGTTATTAAAGTTTTTCATGTTTATCGTTTTAAGAAATTAAAAGAAACTAAATGTATTTCCTGTAGATTCTGTTTCAGGGGGTCTGTGATTATTTCAGTCGATAAAACTCATCCATGTATTATTTTTCGATCCACATTTTCTTTTCTTTTTTTTCTTTTTTTTGCTCTTTTAGGTTCATGAAACTCCTCTTCATTATACACACACTCCTGATTCAGGAGTGAAGCTACTTAGATGCCTTGTGTGTTTTTAAAGTGCTATATAAATAAATGATGATGATGATAATGATGATGATGTTGAGCTTAAATAAACTTTTTTCATGAGCCTACAATCATCTGTCACATCCTTGTCCACAGGTCACTATGGCTTCTATCAGTCACACTAGTTTGTTTTGTTTGTTCTTTAATCACACAAATCCCTATCACATGTTATTAATGATGATGCAGAGATTGTGTCAACATAAGGCAAACACAGTCAAGCTGCAGTGCATATAGTGCCATAAAAAGAACATCTGACCACATACAGCTGGAGATTTCCTTGCTAATCAACCTATTTAGAATTAAATGTGACACAAAGCTGGAAACTTTCTGTCTAACTTGAAAATGCAGTTAAAAATAAAACTACTCTTAATGGGTCCCGGTGGCTTCGCAGTCAATTTCAGTTTAGTTCCTTGCTTTGAATGAGCCTGGAGGCTGTGCTGCTTGGCCTTGGTGCTGCGACTGCTATCGTACCACCACTAATGGTGTGCAAAGCTTTTGTGTAGATTTGGATTTTTATTATTTTTTCTGTTTCTTTCTTTCTTCTTCTTCTTTTTTTAAATAAAGATCACGGGCTGAATGTCTTTGAGTAATAATGGGTCAATTTAAACCTGTTCATTTATCAAAATTTCTCGTGAGTGAGGATCTCTATGATGGCTAGAAAGTGTGTGCAAGTCATTAACTGCTCCTAAATAACAAATAAAACGCTGTTGATGCTACTAAAATTCAGTGGTTTTCTTAATGAATTGTTCTGGAATATTAGTTAAATTCAAGGTTCAGAAAATCTTTCAAAAGCCAGTCTATGTGTGACATAGAAACCTTATTGTATCTATTTGTATTTCTCAGTACACAGAAAGGAATTCAGCCAAGGGAAGATTTAAACTTATGTTTAATTTGTATTTCTTTTTGATGGCGTGAAGAGGTAAAACTGACTGTTTTATTGTAGGATCTTTATCCAACAACATAAAGTGCCTGAAGGCAACTGTTATAAATAAAACTGAATCAAACTGAAATTGAAATCACAAGGCACAAGCATGTAAAGGCACCACGATGCAGCACAACTACACTATATTGGAATATCTATGGCTCAATAGCATCAACAAATACAACAGTGTGTTTCCTTCCTATACATCCTCAGCATTATACCCACAAGCAGGATTCCACTTGAGAAAAAGAGCCATGTGAAGCATGAAATTAGTTCATGACAGCTGTAAAGACAAAGTCAATACGGACTAAAGAGAATCCTGCTCAGTCTGTGGGCCTCAGCCAGACAAATAGTCGTGTGTCATTGAGTCCCTCTGTGCTGGAGAGGTGTGAAGAAACCCAAGTCTACAATACAGGCCAGAAAATCAAATCAGGCAGTGGAAATTAAACATATTCTTAAAAATAAATAGGAACATTTTAGATGTTTCTTATGATGGGTATATATGCTTTTTCAGCTTATGGGAACTAAAATTGTGTTATGTAATGCTAACATGAACCTACGGTATCTGCATGTGTGCAGAAAGGACAAGCTAATTACTCAAGGGACTATTATGGTAAGGACTAATTCAATGGTTCATGCAGCACCCTCTGGTGGTTGTGCCGTGTGGGTTTGTTGTTGCAGCTTGGCAATAAACGGAGTTAATACAGAGCTGTCCCAGTCTCGTTAATGTTGCTGCTATTATAAACCCGAGATCTACCAAAAAATGGTGTCAGAAGTACTCTGGAGGGAAATAGAACGTCAAGAAAATGAAAGCT
>VUQR01017136.1:0-34505 GCA_015108515.1 Hemichromis elongatus
GGTCAGAGCAAACCTTGTGATTCCAGGGGTCATTTTGATTACATTTGCAGCGGCTGCCCTGCCATGTACATCATGAGGTAGTGAGCTCCAAAAGATCTTCCCATTTTTGGACTTGAATCTTTCAGCAGGAGCAGCTTCAGCACCAGTGACTTCCTCATCTGACTCATCAGATGTGTCTGTGTCTTCTGGATAATACTCCACATTGTCTTCCTCCTAAGAAACCTGCTCATCTGAATCACTATGCTGCTCTGTGTCCTCTCCTTCATTGTCACCAAAAATGTGATCCAGAACTTGGCTCACTGTAAATCTTCTCATTTTTGCATGCTACAAATTGTAAATGTGCACTCTGCAAGTCAAATGACCACTCATAAGAGAATTCACCTGACATGTCTGGACATGCCCGTCTTTGTTTGTTTTGTTTTTGTGCAGGTATACTGGAAAGCCACGCAAAATGAGAAAGCTCACATGACTAGAAGAGGAGCTGGTTGTCAGTGTGTCAGCTGGCAGTGCACTTAGGATTTCAGTTTTGGCTCCAATTATTGCTTTATCATCATATTATCATAACTGGGTCAAAACCGACCCTAACAACACAAAGGTTATAATTTCTACCAGAGCATTTTATAATTCAGTAAAAAAAAAAAAAAAAGTTTTATTTTGTTGAAATAAAGGTTTCTGACAAAGTCAAAAAGCCTTGATGCAATAGACAAATTTATGTGATTCTTGTAAGCATTTAAAATTTAAAACGGGTCGGTGCAGACCCTAACACAAGAGGAAGGTTAAAGGGCTAAATGACCTCCTCAATATTTCTTGAAGTTCACCAGAGGCCTAATAAACTAATCATTTGATTCAGGTGTGTTGACCCAGGGTGATATCTAAAACCTGCTGGAGGCTCTCGAGGCCTGGAGTTGGCCGCCCCTGATCTACATAATATCTATGATTTATTATTGGGATAAAGAATGAGATATGAAATTATTTATGTCAGGCAATAACAAGAAACGAGAAATCTTCTTCTTGCTCCTTTTAGGGGTCTCCACAGCAGCTTGTCTGCCTGTCTCATTCTATCCCTAGCTTCCTTTTCTGTCACACCAGCCCTCTGCATGTCCTCCCTCATGAACCTTCTCTTTGGTCTTCCTGTTTTCTTCCTGCCCAGCAGCTCCATATTCAACATGCCTTGTCCAGTATATCCAGTCTCCCTCCTCTGCATATGACTGAACCATTACCATTGCTTTGCCTTTAATTCTATCCATACTGGTCAGATAGGAACAGAAATAGCACATTTTAAATAGTAAAACATCTGTAGTTGGAGCAATTATCATTAATGACTGAGGCTCTAAAGTGGTGCAGACTTGTTTCCTCTGTCTGGCAACTGCTTGTGCTTTCAGGGATTTTTTTATTTTTTTTGCCTGCATTCCCTTTACCCCCAAACATCAATGCAAAGAAGAGAAATATAATATGCCATTCATGATAACTATGTAGCTCAGTGCGCTTGCTGCTTAGTAACTTTCAAAGCTTTTCAGTCTGCAGCTTGTTCTTGCTTTGTCAGTGTCTATACTCTATGGTTCTGACTTGCTGAAGCTGGCCTTAGATGGCAATAGACACGCAGTTGATTCAGTCACCTAGCTCATATTTTTTTAAAAGCACGTGACCTTATCTGAACAGTTTCCAAGGATGACTTATGTGTAATAAACCACCCTTTAGATTCACATTTGTGATTCAATATTGGCTTTTGGCCTTGTTCCTTGTGTACAAAGATTTCTCCAGATCATCTGTCTTTCTATAATACTTTGTAAATCCACAAATTTGCAGTTACAGAAATGCAATTCATAAATAGTTGAACTATTTACCCTCACAGTCTTTCACAGAGCTGTAAACCTCTCCCACTTTTTGCCTCTGAAAGATATCTCAAGGATGCTCTCTTACACTCAATCAATTTTTTGCGTCTCAACTTTTTTGAAATGTGTTGCATCAAATTCAGCTTGAGAATCTATTTTTCAACACCCAACAAATGTCCTACTTTTAGTACTTGAGCTGTGGACTTGTGGACTAAGTATTTCAAATTAAATATGAGGTTTAAATAATGAGCAAAATGTTGCATTGTCTTTGTGTCTCTATCCCCCCTTTTTGTTTTCTACTGCAAAAACACAGCTTTCCATTTTCAGGAGTTCCAGCATCTCTGCATTACTAGACATGTGTAGTGTTGATCATAGAAAGTAGAAATGGACTTTACTGGGCGTACACAATGTGGAGACTAATAATTTTTATTCCTGTCAGAGGATCAACTACATCACCTCTACGGTCATTCGAAGAGACTGCCATGATTGGACACGGTACTCTGAACCAGCCAGGCCTGCTGATGCTGTTCCCTTACTTTTGAATCCAGATGTGAAGAGGAAGTGGGGTTTGCAAGTGTCACTGGATCCAAGTCATCTGATCCTTATCTGAACATGCAGTGTTCTGCCTAATGATCCCTAAAAGTGAATTGAGCTTGGTTTGTAACAGTGTGTGCACCTGTACGCATGATTGGCTTGGTTTCTCCAGGCCCCCCGAGTATGGCCTTTGTGTTTATCTGCACAGAAACTTGAGGACTAAAGATAGCCAAACCTAATTCTCCTTTAGCTTTTAGTGAGAGCCTTTGCTTTGTGCCTTTATACATCTGCATCCCCAGCTGTCTGACTCAGCTTGCGTGACGCTCTCTGCTGTCGCAGGTCTTTGACCCGACCTCTCACTTTTCCCCCATGTCACTATAATTACTTACATACCTCAGTCCTCATTCTTTACTGTTTTATTTCAACCTCACTGACTTCCCTGACTTGTCTTACCTTCGTTTTTTCTTAATGGTGCTATTCTCTCCAGCTGTTCTGTCACCCTCACCCTATTAGACACTTTACCCCATACTCTCCCTTTAGACTCATTATCAGAAGATCCCTGCCTTTTGCAGTTGGGTTTAGACATCAACACGGGGTGCCGGCAAAAGTACAAACTCGTTAGGGCAGAATAATCACACTGCAATAATAAAAAAAAGAGGAGAGGAGAGGACAACTCTTAATTTGATTACACCATTGTTATTAATTACTACCCTTGAGAGGCTCTTCTATCCCATAATGGTGTTGCATATGTGTAAAGAAAGAGAGGAAAACAAGTGAGAAAGAAGCAAGGCCACACTAAGATTTGTTCTGTTTGACAAGAAAGGCTGTGAATAAAGATGACTGCCCCATCTATCAGGCTCCAAATAAAGAGAGCTGTTTTACTGTTTAATGGCCACTTCACTGTGCTTCTATCACGCAAATGAGTCCAGCTGACATTTCCTCCTAAATTCCATTTAACACCAGCTCGCCTTATCTCCATATGGGGTTTCAAGGCAATAATTCTTGTTTGCATGTTGTAACTGCTGCCTAAAGAGGGGTGACACGAGTAGGTTGATCTGAATGAACCAACACATTCAAACACCTGTGATTTACATGTGGAAATGCAAAGTTATTCGCCATCCCTTTCCTTCTTTTAAACACTCCTTCTTTGTGACGAGTTTGTGTTAATTTTTATTGCATTTAGAGTCCCTTTAGGGTTTTCCAGTTCTTAACCTATTTATCCAGAGCAGGAATGCTGAGCACAAATGTCTAATTAAGAAATGAATTGTACCACTCTTTAGGAGCAGAAGTTCTCTCATCATCATCGCTTTTAATTCTTTCACCTTGCCTTAGGTTTACTGCATAATACAGGAGTGTGCGGGAGGCAATAGTAGAACATGTTGCTTAGACATTTTTCAGAGCGCTTGTTACAATTAATTTTGCATGACTCTAGTTTTATCGCATGTGCACTCTGGCTCTCGGCCCAGGACAAGCGGCTCATTCCGTGATGCTTAAATGAACTGAGCAACATAGGAATACGTGTAAATTTTAATGAATAAATCCTCTTGGCTTATGTTTGACAGCAGTCTCCATTACCCAAATGTAAAAATGCCATCAATTTTTTTGTATTCTGATGAAGAATAAGTTGCAGCTGTCTTCTCTAGGAGAAAATTTTGCTGTTTTTCTGTTTTGTTTACATGAACAAAGAATGATTTCCTCCCTAAAAGATTTATCTTCCAGTTTGTTGATCCCCCGCTCAACTCCTAGGCCTTGAGGTGCTTTTCTACTTTTATAAAACGCTAGAACATGCCCATGCTAGAGTATTGTTTGGTCTGTTTGTGCTATTGGAAAATGAATATAGTTAATCACATTGAAAAGGCTAAAAAAATAGGAGTGGTATATCTTGTTTATATGCTAAAAATGGATTGTTTTAGCCCATCGCTAGGTGGTTGCCAGGCATGTATAATTTAGCTTTATATCCAATAAATGAAATGTTGTGTTTTTGTGAAATAAAAATGATAGAAACCTTTCATAAGGTGTTGTAGCCACATAAAGGCTTAAAAAATGTCATTTTAGCCTATTGCTAGGTGGTTGCCAGGCAACATGATGTCGTTGTCTTCCTGCATAATTTAACTTAAATAATACTATCGTGAAGTAAAAATGATACAATGCTTTTCTAAGGTGTTATGGGTGCATAAATGCCCCAAATAGTTCATTTTAATATCTGTTGATAGCTGGTTGCTAGGCAACATGATGACAGCATAATATCTAGATATAGATAAAAACCTTCATGAGGCCCAAGATGTACCTGTGCCAAGACTGGCTTTTCAACTCCTGGTTTGGGAGGAGCTTTCACACAACGAAACAAACATATAAACAAACAGAAACACGCTGTGAGAGAGGTTTTTTGTTTTATATGAACAAATGTAATACATGCTAACAATCAGTCAGATTATGTTTAATAATTTTGTCAAATCAGTAATTTATATGATATAGTGCAGTGAAAACGGACAACGTTGTTTCCATTAAAAGATACTTTTAGTGATTGATCAATTCAATGGTGAAGGTTAGTTAGACAGAATTACTTGAACTAATTACTAATTAGATGCAGTGTAGCCTGATAAATTATTCTTTCTTAGATGAACAAAAATAACAGCTGAGATAGCTGAGATAAATGTCTTAAGCTCCAAATGTCATCAAACATCTGGAGATTTCATTTTCCATTATGATGATGCAGACTCATTTGATGTTTTAAGTACACAAAGCTCATAGAAGTATAATCAGATGTCATTAAGGTCGCTTTCATCTGGAGATGGAGGGGAGAGGTGAGTTTTCACTTTCATCTGAAAAAAAAGCAGCACATTTTCTTATGCACACTCACTCACAAACACAAACACATGCACAAAATCTGCTGTTTATGTCTTATTTTAATAACATATTGGCACTAACCCAGCTGCTTGTTAATAATTGTTGTAGTTGACGTTAAATTAGAAAAAAAATTAGGTGCGACTGAACATGTTTTTCATGTTTTTGTGAATTAAAACGGGATTTGTGGGTTTTAAAAAAAACAAAAAAGGATTTATTGACCTGAGCAATCATTTAAACGCTCTTGTGTTCAAAGTAAAAGGTCAGGCATATTTCCCCTGGATAAAGAAGAGATAATTAAAATGCATTTTATTCATCTTAACTGACACATTTGACCTTATAAAACGTATAAAATGAAATACACTAATAGGAGCTTTTCTAATCTGTGAGAAAAACATCACACTCACTGCAATTTTCACACTATACTCGTAGTGTTTATTTTAGACTTAAACACACATTTCCCGCTGAATATGTTCGTTCATTGTATCGTTTATCAGCACAGACATAATAACACGTGCACATAATTACAGTTTTGTACTAATTGTTTCTGTGGAGCTTGTTGACATTCACCCAATCACGTTACTACAATCAGCATCTGAGAATGGCCTCAGGATATGACAAAGCATATGTGTGTGAGACTTTGCGTTAAACGGACATCAGCATCTCCGCTTATCACTCCCTTTAAGCTAGTCCTGCATTAATAAGATAATAACCGTTAGCATGTAATTGCAATGTTAACTACGGCCAGACTGCGCCTGGACTACAAACAGATCGATTAAGTGTAATTCAATTCCTTGTCCTTATTAATGGCTTCAGTATCACCTCATGCATCTCATCCCACAAAAGCAAGGATAACTGCAACAGATGGGGGAGAAGGGATTAGAGGGTGACATATTGGCTGTCCTCTGTCTTTAGGGTCTGATTAGATAAAACACTTTTTAAACTCCACAGTGTCAAGATGGGTGTGTTCACCTGCCTTATTCACTCTGTTGCCATCTACAGGTTGGTTTAGTAGACTCTGGAGTATTACTTCACATAAGATCAGGCAGGTTTGCCATGGATAAATAACAGTGGATGATTTTACACATTTATATGTTAATCGAGATGCTTGAAATTTAAAAGCTCAGGGCTGCGTCAATGCATACTGTAGACTTATTAAATGAACTTTAATTATTGTTTGTGTCTTAACTGTTATATGGTAATGAATAGAACAAATACAGTCACTACCACCTTTTTTAAGGAACACCTTTTTAGCTACACTTTAATGCAAATATTTAGTCAGGCAGTCACATGGCAACAGGGCAGAAGTTCAAACCAAGCATCAAAATGGGGAAAGAAAGGATGTATGTGATTTTGGATGTTCCACGATTGTTGGTTGTTCCAGGTGGGCTTTTCTGAGTATTTCAGATCTCCTGGGGTTTTCCTTCTCTTTTCTCAAGGGTTTACAGAGAATGGTCTGTGAAAGAGAAATTATCCAGTGAGCAGCGGTTTACTGGGTGAAAATGTCTTGAGGTCAGAGGAGCCAGACTGCTATGATTTGATAGGAAGGGAACAGTAATTCAAGCAACCAGTAAATGAAACCAACATATGGAGAAAAGCCTCTCTTGAACCTTGAAGCAGTTGTCCTACAGCAGCTCAAGAAGACCACGCTGGGTCACACTCCTGTCAGCCATGAAAAGAAAACTGAGGCTGCAATTCAAGTTCACTAAAATTGCACAACAGAAGATTGGGGGGGGGATGCTCGTACTTGTACTTGTCAAAAATAAAGGTTTTCAAAACCTGAACTGTGAAGCTGAGCACACCACCCTGTTTACCTGCCTCCAGGTCTTACATGTAGAAAACAAATGAAATAAAACAAAATAACAAAAAAAAAAAAAAAATGTGTACACAAGAGTTTACATGAGTTATTGAACAAGCCAGGCGCTTTGTCTTTGTGAATGAAAGGTTGAACAACGTTTGGATTTACATGCTCAGTGTCAGATGTTAGTTAAATCTTGTTCTTACTCATCACATTAGATTTTTCTAGGTGCCCACAAACTGAAAATCTGTGTATCCTGATAGATAATTGTGTTTTTGTTACTGAGCAGACTTTGAGATGAATGATTTATTTGACAAAGGCTTTCCAGTGTTGTTGTCCAATGCATCATGGCAGATACAAAAAAAAACTGAGCACACAATATTTGCAGTAGCATCCCTCCTCCACCGCTTACAAGAGGCTAGCAGCAGGTTTGTACATGTCCCAGCGGCCCCCATCTCTAACTGTACTCGAGCTCATTCATAACTCATCTGCAGTGGTGACACTCTGATTAATGTGCCCAGACACCAGCAAGCTGCCTATGCCAGGCAACAGAAATGCACACAGTCTATTTAACAAACAGCAAGAACTGTCCATGTCACCTCGTATCAGCCCACAGGCCCCAGCTCACCTAGGACGCTTGACCTGTAGCATTGTTATTTTGAATGAAACCTGCCCTGACTGGAGTCATTACGGGTAGTTCGTGGGGTTTTTTCTTTGAACCTTTGCCTCGTACTGAATTAAAGAAAACGCTGGATGTGTGGCACACATTTTGACTATGACTTGATGTCTAATCTTTACCTAAAACTGTAGAGAAATTGAGTTTGGAAGGGGACAATAAAAGATGGCGCCTTTGGAGCTGCTCTGAACGCTATAATGTCGTACTAATGAGAATTGTGAGTCTTTAATGACATAATTGAATTCGGCTCAAAGGTTTGAATGACTTTGGATGATCACTTTACAGTGTAGCTCGGTGGAGTGAACGGCACTTGTTTTCACTATTTTTTTTTTTTCTCAACACGCCGCAGAGCCTCATTGAGCAACTGGCACACATGCAGACTGCTCTCTTTAGTGCCATTAACCACATACCTGGGGTGCTTGGCCGCAGTAATGATGCTTGACTCCAGCACCCACTGACTAGCTTCCAGTGTCAACCATCAATCTGCCCAACAAGAGTTCAGGTAGATTGGCTGTAGACAAATCAGCTGCCCGTTTTATTAAATTACACCTTACTTTAGGCCTTTTTTTTTGAGTGCACCACATTTACTGTATGTGTGAAACGGTTGTTGATTTGACAGAGGATTAGCTTAGTCACCTTACTGTTAGTAAACAGTGAGTGGGTGAGCGCTATCACTGAAATGAGTTTGGTAACAAATACTGATAATGGAAAGCTTTGGCAGTAAATAGGTAGAAAATGAAAAGACGGGCAGGGCTTACGGAGATCTTTTGTTCATCCCCTCAAAATTCTGCTGAGATTGCGCTTAAGTCATGTCCTCACCTCATTTCCTTCAGATGATTGGATGACGGTGGTGCGCGTGGCTGTCAGCACCTGACATGATTGAAAAGCAAAGTGACCCAGCCTTTCATACTGAATAAAGTAAATTGCGTTTAATAACTTCATTCCTTTTAACTGTCAAATTTCCCACATTCACTTCATCATTCTGTTTTCACGGCTCCGTTGGTAGCGCTCTATTTCTTTGACAGCAGCGATCGATTTTACGTTACGTTTAAAAGAAGGGAGCTCTACACCCATTTTTGTGCCCATCAAATTACTTTGCCGTGCCTTTGTGTACGTGCGTGCTCTGTAGGCATGATCAATTCACAGACCTCTTGTAAAGTGTTATGAAACTAGTGTAGATATAAAAATAAAACACTCTGGCAGGTAATAAGTAAGGCTCGAACTGAAAGATTGAAGCTCACGCGAATTTACAGTGTTTGTGTAAAGTTTCACAGGTCCTGACACCGTCCATCCCTGTCAGGGTGAAAATATATTCATCTCCCGAGAACTGCGATATGCCTGTGAATTCTTTTTAGACTGAAGGAGGAAAATTGTGTGAATGTTGAAAGCAATGCCTTAGCATGAGATATTACATGTGCAATTTCCATCCCAAGCAGGAGCGGCCCCTCTAGTCCAGCGTTTAATTTTCACATGTGATTGCAAAAGATTTTTCTGAGAGAAACTTGGTGCTCAGACTCTTTCAGATTAGCTTCAGTGAAATTGATACCTTTCCAATAAATAATGTGGTAAATATGCAACACTCACCCCAGTTATGCTTATCTAAGTCATTTGAAACCATCTCCACGGCCATCATGGCCGACATTTTGTATGTGGATGGATGACAAGAATGTAAACACCGCCGGAATCCGGGCGGCTGACTTGCTTTAAACACTCAAGTCGGGAGTGCTGGATTTTCATGTCATAAGCGGTGTTCTCATGAGAGGTGAATGTTGTTATATAAATGCCCTAGCCATCTGTATGCCATCAACAGCCACCCTGCAGTATGGCCCAGTGGCATTCCTTCATTTGGCCCTTCCTTCTTCTCTTTGCTCTGACAGAGACAGGAAACAAGTCTCTGGGAAGTGAAGCTGCACAAAACCCACGACAGCATCTCATTATCCACTAAATAGCACCAGATTAATTACAATGACAATGACAGATGGCTTGTTCCTGGATCATTGAGATGGGACCCAGGGGAGAGAGTGAAACATGCAGGTACAGAGAAGTGGTTCCAAAGCAGCCACACACATGTAGTGGATAGACAGACAGACAGACAGATATTCACATTGTTCATTTATTTGACATAAAGTGAGCATTTTTAAACCTTTTTTTTAATATTATGACAATTCCAGTATCCTATACCTGTTATTAGAATTCAAATTATTAGAAATACTAGAATTTTTATATATCAATCAAAAAAGAATTTGCAATGCAAAAATGTTCGGCTTCTGCAAAGTATGTTACATTTACATTCCATTACTACCAATTACTGCATCAGTGCAGCATGACGTGGAGGCAGTGAGCTTGTGGCGCTGCTGAGGTGTCATTACAGCCGGGGTTGCTTTGATAGCAGCCTTCAAGTCATCTGTATGTGTTTTTTTTCATCTTCCTCTTGGCAGTACTCTGCAGATTCTCAGGGCTTAAGGTCAGGCAAGTTGGCTGGCCAATCAGATGCACTTAAAAGATGGTCAGAGAACTATTCGGTAGTAGTTTTGGCACTGTGGGCAGGTACTGAAGCCTGCTGGAAAAGAAAATTGGCATCTTGATAAAGCTTGTCAGCAGATGGAAGAATGAAGTGCTCTGAAATCTCCTTGTAGATGGCTGCACTGACACGAGACTTAATTGAACGCAGAGGATCAACCAACACCAAACACTGGCAGAGGACATGACTCCCACAATCATCACAGGCTGCAGAAACTTCAGTCTGGACTTCAAACACTTTAGGTAATGTTTCTCTCAACCTTTCCTCCAGAATCAGGGACCTTAACTTACAAATACAATGCAAAAAATACTTAAATCTGAAGTGAGGACTTTGGACCACTGATCAACAGTCTACAGTACTTCTTTTTCTCCTTAGCCCAGGTACGACATTTTTAACTTTGTCCATGGTTCAGGAGGGGTTTGATAGTATCAATGCAACAGTTGCAGTGGTGCATAGTGGCTCTTGATGCTCTGACAGCAGCATCACTTCACTCCTAAGTTTTACCCTACCTCATCTTTACCTCACAGTCAACCTTCCATTAATATACATCAATACTGCACTCTGTGTACAGCCAGCCTTCTCAGTATAGTGACCCTCTGTGGATAATTGTCATCTGGTTCCATGACAGCTGTCCAGTCAGTAGCTTCCCCATGATTGTGGTTGGATTAACATTATATATAAACAGTATAACCATTATGTTGGATGCTGTTAGCAAGCAGTATTTCAGTCAGTCACTAATCAGGACTACATGGAGTAAAGTTAAGGTTCATTTTTTTGATGCTGTTCTTTACTTTCTTTTCTCTTTTTTCTCATTCTTTCTAATTACTTGAACTAACAGATATCTGCATAACCCGTGGTTCCTATTTTCGTCTCAGTTCTCATTATTTGAAGTATATTCTTATCTTTCCTTGTCAGAGAAGGATCAAGCTAGAGTGAAATGAGGCAATTCAGGTTTTCCAATGAATTTCAGTTGCGAGAACACATAAAAATAAGGTTAAAAATAATGTAAAACAACACAGTGCTTAAAAAAAACAGTTGATCAATATATAATCCTGTTGAGGTATTTTTTATTTTAGAGCTTTGTGGAAAATCATGTTACACTGTGGCGACCTGTAAAGGTCAGCGCTCTGGTAGTTTTTCGACTACACAAAAGAGGAGAAACATGATTTACTTATTTACTTTTTCTCTTTCATTGACTTCTTATACCTTTTTCAACAGTTCCCAGCTATGATCCTCCGCTTGTCTGTGGTGCTCTGTCCTGCTGAACAATTTCCTGCAGTAGTAATGCATTTCAGACTAACACTGTTCTGCTTTTATTCACCTGCCGGAGAACACTTGCCAAAAAAAAGTGGAGTAAGATAAAATAGGGGGGGAAAAAAATACAACTTTTTCACTTAGCAGATGAATGTAAAAAATGTTTTACTGAGAAATATCAGTTTTTACATAACATTAAAAAAAAATTGTGTAAACTTTACATGTAAACTACTGTTAAAAGTATTCCCCTTGTTTTTCAGCTGTTAAACATGGAGGTCAGACATCCTGTTGATGAACCTAAACACATCTAGTATTTTCTGTGTTTCAAAATTCGTCATCCTCACCCACACTATCTGATCGGATTTTAACAATTATTACTGCCAAACATATATAGTGGAGTAAAAGATACACGACATCGCACCGAGTAGTTTTTGAAAGATCTCCTGAAATGTCCAAAAAAATAGTAAAACCTGACACAACTGTAATCTTGTTACAAATTTTCTAAAAGCAAGGCATTTTCAAATTTATTTAAAACATAATAAAGATTATAAGTAAATCCTGTGGCTTAAGAATTTGTATGTTTTTTAAAAAAAAAGATTAATCACTGATTAGGTATCTGTAATCTATTAATAATACCTCCTCCAGAGGGTGTTTTTATTGTATTGGTAGGTTCTGGTACTGACTCAGCCAACGAATGACTGAAGTGAAACTGGCTCAGTCTCAATAATGAGGTTTGCTAAACTTTAATTTGTCATGTTAACTGAGCTTAAAGGGAGAATCCATTTCTGACAACAATTTAGGGAGACTCCTGAATTGTTGTTGGAGGTTTCCCCTTCACCAGTTAATGTTAATTAATAGCTCAGCCTAGGCAGGTACCTTTTGGAGTGGACCGACTCTATATTAAGTATGAAAAACCAGCTTGTCCTTGAATACAACAATAACCTAACCATGCATCAGGAATCAAGGTAAAGTTACAGCTCAAATGAAGATTTTCTTCTAAACAGCAGTTTAAAAAAAAAATATTTGCATACTATTACCCATCTGTACACAATATGCTTATGTAATGTAATAATACGATGATGTTGCTAGTGCACCGTTTTCCTGTAACCAGCACTTGTCTATTCCCTGGACATCTATTTTTTGTTTGATATGAAAACACACACAATTAAAATGAACATAACAGTCCTTTTACAGCAAACACTCATCGCGCTGCGACTACTGTATTTTTGTCAAACTGTAAAATCTGGAAGTCGCGGTGGAGATTAACTCATAAAATCTCATTATCCGTGGGGCTTATTTCAGTGTGGTTACTTCGATTTAAGTTTACAGCATTGTTTACTTTGTTTGGTCTCCACACCACGATGTAGAATTATTTGGCAACATAAACAAGGAGAGGAGATGATCGAGGGTTTGAGGACAGAGGGCATCCTATGCTGTAGAACCTTTTTCAGTGGCATTCTTGATCTGTTTACTGTTTTTCTGAATTGCTAAAACACTAAACTCCTACTCTAAACTAAATTCTCCGGCCTAAACTTATTTTTTCAAATCAAACACTCTTTTTGCTAAATTGAAGCACTACAGGTTTTCGTTTTCATCTGTTCATTCCCCAGCTTGTTCCGTCTGTCTCTCTCGGTCTTTATCTCTGTTACCTGCTGAAGGTGAAATGCAGACTTTATTAGATGAAAGTGTTTTATTGACTTTAACCAGTTTGAGCAGTGGGTGTTTAAGTCTGTCCATTTAAATACTTAATTTCTCAGGGGAGCTAGAGTACTTTCCAAACCAATGACACTGTTTTTATGTGCTCTAAATTTGGTTCTCACACCTGATTCAATTGGCTATAGATTCTTTTGAGACCACTGGGAATCTCATAGCTATGACTTCCTTCCTCACAATCTGATTCCAGACAAGCTTTTAAGTACACAATGCATCTGAAATGTCTGGGATTCGCTGACTAGTGTTGACAGCCAAAGGTGGTTGAAATAATGACGAGAGCAAAGGTGGCAGAATTGTTGAAGTGGGGTGAGTAGAAGCAAACCAATGATTTGAAATGGCTGCTGTTATACAGTACTACTGAGCTTCTGCTGATGGGTTTAGTAACTTCCTTTGTGCTCACTCTGTCTTGAGTTATTTGGCAAGGTCATCCTTGCTAGCTTAAAATAGATATATATTATATTTTTGGAGAATTTGGAGGAAATCAATAGTGTTGGTAATGGTGCTAGTTTTGTGGTTTAGTAGATCTCCGCTATATAGGTACATTTATCAAAGCTATGTCAGAAAATGGACTATAGCAGATGCTGAGGCTTGAACACTATCTTGAGAAATTTTCCTGTTAATTTATTTTTCTTATTGCCATTTTTAGGATTTTGCACAACCAACAAATTCAAGATACACATGCATTATATTTGTTAATAGTAGCCATGATAAATAACATTATACATTGGTTTAATACATGACAAAAGAAGAAGAAGTGACATGACATGTAGTGTGTGGAAGGCACACATGACTGACCCAAAATGCACTCTCAGGCAAACTAAACTCAAAAAGAAGCTTTATTGTTGGACTATGGAAATATAAAAGGAAACTGAGAGGCAAAAGAAAACTAAACAAACACAGCCAGAGAATGAGGGCGATCGCAGACATAAATACACACAAGGGCAAACCAGGCAACAAACCACAGGAGGGAACACAGCTGAACAGAATCTAACTAACAAGACAGAAAAAGCACAGCTGAACATGGAACACACAGGACAAGAGACTGTCAAACTAAAACAGGAAGCAGACACACACACACACACTGGGGCGCAGAAAGATGAAACCCATGGAACAAAGGAAGGCAAAATGAGGGACGTGGGACAGAACGAGGGGCAGAGAGGGGACGAGAGAGCAAGAAACGAGAAAGGATGAACGAGTGAGGGAGGAGAAAGGGCAAGGGGCGAGAGAGACACATGGAAACATGACTGGAGAAAAAGACAACTTGGCAACATTAGGTCAACGACCCAGGTACCCTAACATGACAGATCTAAAATACTATCTACAGAAGCAGAACAGGATCTGAAAGTCATGTCCTTAAGAAATAGGGAAAAAAAATCCAGCCAAGACCTTAAACAGGACCTGAAAGATACATCTGACTCTTCAGTTGATCAGTCTACTCTTCACCCAGGCCTCATCAAAATAGGCTTAGCTAGAAGGGTGGCTGTCATAAAGCCATTCTTACGACAGGGAAATAGAGAAGATTTTATTCACATTTTTGGTTCAAATAAACATGAATTCAGATAAGCTTAGGGGAGAGGTAAAACAGGGTCAAGGCTGTTTTTGGAGCTGCCGGTGGTGTTGGAGATCATTCCAAAATTCCTGGAAATGTGAACACAGGAAAATTTGTTTTAAATAAACCATGAAATGCCATATGGAAAGCATCTGATTGGAAACTTGACATGACAATGATCACAAACGCACTGCCAGTGCAGTAAAATCGTACCTGTGAAACAATCAGTCATGGATTGGCCTCCCTAACTCCAAACCTCGTCATTACTGAAGCCATGTGGGATCATCATGACAGAGAAGAAAGGCAGCCAACAACCAAAGAAGAGCTTTGAAAGTCCTTCAAAAAGCATGTAGAACTATTCCTGAATACAACTTAAAAATATTACAGAAAAGCTTCCCTAACAGAGTTTCAGCTGTGTCGAAGAATAAAGGTGGTCATACAAAATATTGACTTTCAAACTCATTAGAATTTTATAAACTCATCCTGATGAGGGGTTGCTCAAGGGAGACTATGTGAATCAGGCCTGTATGGCCTGATTCACATAGTCTCCTCTGAGCTTAGATGTGTCTTCTATATGAACTCTGGGAAGCATTAATGCGGGATCTAATCTGAGGGGCTGTTAATTGGCAATTTCTAAGGCTGCTAACTCTAAAAAAGTACTCCTCTGCAGCGATGGCGGAGAAGTTGTTGGTCTGGCTTCCCAGGGAGAGCTTATTTGAGATCCAGCTTACAGATTGATTGACAATCACGTGATAAATTAGTCATGGGCTTGTTTCCATTGACAAATTTGAGCAGTTTCATTATTTTGATTATAATTAGCTGTATGCCAACAGTACCTTGGCACAACACAGCTGATCATCTAAAAGACATTAAGAAGGGAATTACACCAAGTGTGACAAGGCACACATGAAGCTGGTGAAAATTTTGCCAAGCTCTCATCAAGGCTCTCATCAATGCTATCATCAAACTCTCATCAATGAAATAAAAAATATGAGCGTGTTTTTTCTTAGCACTCCACAAGATGTGATCAAAATTTTTCCTTCCAGATAATCTCCTTGTTCAGGTCTACTTCACTTCAATCAACCCCCTGTTTGTTTGAGCTTTTTATTATCCATCCATCCATCCATCCATCCATCCATCCATCCATCCATCCATCCATCCATCCATCCATCCATCCATCCATCCATCCATCCATCCATCCATCCATCCATCTCGTCAGCCACCTCTTCCAGAAGGCATTTTAGTCTATTGCCTAAACCACCTCAGCCAGCCTCCTTTAGACGTAGAGGAGCAGTGACTCTACCTTGAGTCCCTCCCAGAGAACTGAATTTCTCACCCTATGTAAAAGAGAGGCCAGCCACGCTTCAGAGAAAACTCATTTTTGCCACTCGTATCTGCAGTCTCATTCTTTTAGTCACTACACAGAGCTAATGGCTGTAGGTGAAGGTAGGCACTGCCAGACCGACCACTAAATGAACACCTTTGCTTTTACCTTCATCTCTCACTTTACAACAACGGGCTGGTGCACTGTCCACATCACTGCAGACGTGGCCCCAATCTGTCTGTCAGTCTTCCACTCCGCTCTCTCCTCATTTGTGAATAACATCCAAACATACTTAAATTCCTTCACTTGGGGCAGCAACTCGTCCCTGGCCCCGGAGAGGCAACTCCGGCTGAGAAACATGCCCTCAGAATTGGACGTGCTAATTGTCTTTCCCACTGCTTCACACTTGGCTGGAGGTCACCACCTTATGAAGGCACTTTTTATCGCACTTTATAAAACCCATATTTCATTTCATCATTAGTATGTTTTGAGTAGAGTTTTGATATCTAGAATTATAGCTAAAGGAAAAGAAAAATCCTTAAATGTGATGTCAAAACAAAAAGTGTGAACATATTCTCAGTTTCTCTTAGTGCCTTTATTCCTTTGCATGTTTTATTAGAATCTTATTTATGCGTGTTTTAATGTTAATCTCTGACCTTAACTTCGAATTTGGTAGCACGAGTGATAAATTTAAAATTACCCAAGTCATTTAAAATCTCTGTGAAAAAAATGCAGATTCATTGAAGACTGTAATATATACGCCTCTACACAGACACAGCTGTTTTTGTTATTTTTGTGGTGTTAACTTTATTTTGAGCCTACATATCATAATAACACTTAGATACAGGTATAGGCACATAAAGGCACTTACTGTCCTGTAAGTTGGTCTGAGATGTGTGATGCAGAATGAATCACTCCACAGAAGTGTTATTCTCAGTGCAATGCATCTGAATTAGAACACGCCTCAATTTGGCTCCAAGGTCAGCTTTTATATCGCGATGGTGACTTTTGAGGTTTCTACTGTAGCATCATTTTTCATAAATTTCTTTCTTTTGTGCCAAAGTCTGAATAATAGTCCAGGCATAAAAAATGTTCACAGAAAAATAATCAGGGCTGCCAAGGACATATCGAACTCAAACTGGTGCTGGAAGTCAAGGAACAACACAATATGAGAGGCAATGGTTTCAGGTAAAAGGTCATTCCACTCTCAATAGGTAGGATTGCAAATGATCATAATTATGCTGTAATTCAATGAGCTGAATTATAGGCAACGGATTTGCAAGATGCCTTCATTTACATGGAGCCCTATGCATCGCAAAGGTATAACAACAGCATTTAATCATTGCTAATGAAAGGTTTGGTGTTTTTAAGTGCACGCTGTTTGATATATTATTATTCTCATTCAAATCTTTATGTTCCTTTTCAGTCACAAACACACACACGGGTAGCAGCTGTAACATTTCAGCATATAAGAGAATTGCTGCTGCTGCTGCATTATAAGCCGTCTTAGTTTTATTGTCTGACAGGCTGGATAGCTATTGTTCCCCTCTGTTGTTTTCTCCACTGTGACATCCGGTAATGGCTTTGCAAGTGCAAGTGGTTCCCTGGGTAAACAAAACAGGCCCTGAAATATGTCAAGGTGAAATCCTAGAGGTATGATGTTTGCTTTAGTTGTAGTCTTCTATTGGCTGTGTTACTTGTTTTTGTATTTAGTCAGGTATACTTTGCAGTGAGGTCGCTGGCTGTGATGAAATATTTGGTTTCAAGGGACTTAGATGTCTGCTCATTTGTTTGTCTGTGTAGACCCAGGCATGACCAATGTTGTATATGTACTAATATGTAAACTAGCTATCTTATTTTACAACTGTTTTCTTCTAAGTAAAAGCTATTTTATTGATCAGTCACACTATAAATAAAAAAATAGCACAGAAACTTCCTTGTGACTAGGATTGAGCACTGATTGCAATGCATTTTTTTTGCATTTGGCAACCAAATAACACGAATCCTTTCAAGTTGTTGTGATGGCCAACTGGTTGCATGCAACACCTTCTAACCATTTGCGCAGGTTGCCTGGTGGGAAGCGACCTATCTTCAAACAGTCATGTTCCAGCAGAACCACTGTCACTGGTGAAGGTTTGAATGGTCAGAATAATTTTTTTGTTTGGTGTGAATTTCTCTGTGTGTAGCCAGCAATACATTTGCAAAAGACAGCAACAGATTTGTCATATTTGCCTCAGCAATTTGCATTACCATATTATCATAAACAGATTGCATGTAATTGCCTATCTGACCCTCAGTCACAAATTAAGAGCAGATTGAAAGCAGAATGTCTCTGTCTTATTGCCGTTTTAACACTGTGTTGATGCAGCAAACTTTTATCAATTGCAAGTGACCATGAGTGGTCACAGACCCGTCCCTGTCTTCGAAACAATCATTTCAAAGGCAGCAAGCTCGCGAGTTGATTGCACAATAATTTTGGTCTTGCTACGTTCTCCAAACACTGTTTTCCCAGCTGTGACTGTAGCATTAAATGTTCTTGAATGTTCATTATGCAGAAAGTCTCTATGCCATCTCTGCTTTCCCCCAGTCAGCATGCACTTATTTCTAATTAGCCTTCATTTGTTCATTAAAGAAAGCCCTGTTGCACTTGTGCTAGTAAAACATCGACCCAAAGAAATCCAGTGTGTTTTTTAATTATCACTAATTAAAAAAGAAACTTATAGAGGATACCCAATTTATTCCAGTTTATATCCAAGAAAATTAAGTTAGGTTTACAGACAAATACAACTTTATGTCACCCAAGTATTCTTTCAGGGATATGGCTGGCTTTCATTATCATCAAGAAATAATTAGAGTGAATGAAAGAAGGATCAAAGTGAAAATCCTGTATGGGCCTGGCTCGCGATGCCATAACTTTTAATCTCATGATGGCAGCCAGTTTCTCTGTCTTGTAATGGAAAATAATTTGACTTTCAGTGTGAGTGCAGTACTGGTGCAGTCTACAGTTCAATCCTGTTCCTGTGGCAGCAAATTGGATGGTATCCAATGTTATAGATATTAATGGCCACTTTAAGTACAGAGAGAGCGCAATGACACGGTGAAAGAGAGGTGGGTGTAAGACAGAGCCAAGCGTGAGAGTTTTCTGAACACAGAAAATAATTTACTATCTCCTTATAAACAGGGAAGAAGATGTCTAATGGACTTCTTTTATATGCGATTATGAAATCAATACTTGCTATTCGATATGCACGTATTACCCTTAAGCTAGTACGCTATAAGTAAGACATTAACTAACACAGTATCCTTACTGATGAAGTGCAAGGGCAAAAATAATGGTTGCTTTTAAGTAAATGCTATACTGTATGTTCTAGCCCTGTGCTCTCTTCTCACATGTAGAGTATAGGGTGATGTGGACATGTTTACATCGCACATCCACAATCACCGATGAAGAATAAAATGATGAAACCCATCACAAGCTTTAACAGGACACTCTTTAATTCCAGAGAATTAGATTAAAGAAATGATATCAACACACCGTTTTAGGACCGTTACCACAATATATAGAGCACCTTGAGGCAACTGTTGCTGTTATTTGGAGCTATAGAAATAAGAGTGAATTGACTTGAACTGAACAATCCATTACAAATAATATAAACCTCATTAAAACTGTCAAAGATATAAATACAACAGCTTCTCCTACTCAGAATTCTGCACAAAATGAATAAATAAATGTGGTCCACTGGAGACGTAGCTGTTCATCAAGCTCTTGTGAGTTACAAAAAGCTGACAATGGATTGACGAGGGGATCTGGGGCATATCGCTATTTAAAGGGAATGGAACACAGGATGCAGCCCACTCCGATGGTTGCAAAAGAAATGTACAATCTTATACAGTAATGGCAGCCAGGCTTGATGAACCCGTGTTAGTTATGGCATCCATCTACTTGATTTTAATGCAAATGCAGGAAAATGAAACATTGGGCATTTCAAACAACAGAAATCTGTTTCAGGAGAGTGGGACCATTTATCACATATAATGTGATGGAGTGGCTGTGAAAGTCTTGGAGAGGTGGAGATTCCAATGAATTTCATTTGTGGGGCAGTCAGCAGAACGCCTCTACATCCGAGGCTGAAAAACTTCAGAGATTCTACAGACTGTTTTTAAATTTCAAACAGGATGAAAAAGGCAGCACGCCATTATCTCGTTCAGCGCAATTATTGTGGTGGATTCGCTCTGGGAAGATTTGCTTTTATCATGTTTATTCAAATGCTTATGTTAATTTTTTTTTTTTGGGAGAGGGTAAAGCATACAGGTTGTTCTTTTTTCCTGTATGGGTTTTGACACATTTATTGCATTACGAAAGTCTGCAAACAAGTAAAAACGCTATCTAATGAACACAGCTTTGGATGTTTAGCGTTTGGATATATCTGATGGGGTGTAAAATAGGAATTATGGATGCTTTTCATTGAAAAAAAAATTGATAAGGTAAACATAATATAGACTAATACAATTAACACTGATATAAATTAACTAAAATATACTACATATGAAAATGTAATGTACATATAACAAAGAGGATATAAAATAAATATGGCTTCGGTCATTTTGATGATTTTAAGAAAGGTTAAAAAGTACGAATGAGACAGAAGAGATCTGCAGCGTTGCAGTTATTATTATTTTCTTATTCCGGGCAGTATGTTGTATAAGTGTGAGCTAATAATGTGTTAAATAGGAGAGATAATAATCTTCCCGTCACTAGGTTTGATTTCTTTTTGGAATTTTAAGACGGACTGGCCTTGGCCTCACCCCACTTGGCAGTCTCGTCTTTTCCCTCACACACACACACACACACACACACACGCTCTGGGTGAGGACGACCATTACAACAATGTTAGCGCTGTCTGTCTCGCCCTGCTTTGATAATTAGAAATCGGACCATGTTCCTCTCGTTCACAAATTCCCACTCTGCCATTGTTGCTTGGGGCCACCGTGCTGTTTGGATGAAGACTGATTAAATTCAAGTCACTGAGTAGTCGCAACGGCTGTAACAGAGGGAAGGAAAGAACAGCAGAGGAGACACAGGAGGGGGTGCTGCTGGGAGAACAGGCTTGGAGTGTGATGGCTGTCTCTCCCTGGGTGTCATCCCCTTTAATCGCTAAAGTGGAGCACTAAAGAAGCTAACACGGCTTTTCTCAACCAGCTGAGAAACGACTTGATTCATGTTTAGTGGATCTGATTTTATGCGCTTTTAGAGCATACAAGGAAACCATTCCTGCTTGACCATTTCTGAGCAATGCCTTCAGGCTCTGTACTGGGTGTCTGTCCCATGCCATGTGCTATAGTAAGAGCAGGTGTTTGATGTCCTGCTGTATTGAGGTCCAAGCAACAGACATCACAGCTGCTGCCGTGGCGAGCGCGAAAGGTGCCGCTGGCACATAAAACAACACAAAGACTACACTTGTGTAATAAACTGGACAAATATCAGAAATGTCAAGCCCAGAGTTGAATTTGATTTTCACAGTGATCCTCCAAGTAGGCTTTTTATTAGTTAGTTTTTATTGTAAATCATGACTTTTTTCATGTTTGTTGTCCATCCAATTCCTTAAAATTTTATATTGTGTTTTTATATTCCTAAATTATATCCTTTTTAATACACGTCCGTATATCATTTGTTTGTTTTGTGACTCTTTGGCACTTCAGGTTACTTGTTAGCATGCAGCAGCTTCCGGGGTTGAACATTTAAACCGATGGTGCTATGTCAAAATTTGCACTGCTTCCAATGGACACTTGAGGCCGACTCCAAAAGCAAGTAAATCCCAACAGACTCACAACTTCAGCAAAGACATTAACATGTTCATAGCTTGACAGTAAAACTGTTTTGCTCTCTGTACAAGAGGTGGGGTGAATTATTTATAACTATTTTGGATTTCGATATTGCTTAAAGTTAGAGGCAACTTTAATTGACAGGTTTTTCCGACTACCTATTCCTTTGGAATTATCATTATGTGACAGTGAGTATATTTAGCACAGCACAGTGAAGCTGGAAGGTAGTAGGAGAACTTTTTTCAGGGCCTGTGCAGGCGCTAAAATATGGGTGTAACTGCCGTGAAGTCCTGCAGTGGCTCCTGTTGATCGATTAGTATTTTCTCCACCTCCATCATGGTTTCAAAAAATCAAATGTGACAATGGGGCAGGTGTGCCATTGAAACAGCCGAAAAAACTTGTTAGTTATAAATCGTTAGCCATTGAGCATACCTCTATAATAGACTTCTTTAAACTCATCTGTCATTTTTTTGGTCAAGATAGACAGGTGGTTTATATTTCTATAAGACTTGCTTTCATGTCGAAGTCAGTTCCACATTGGCTCCATTTTTGTCTAAAACTACTACTAAAATCTTTTATATAGTCTGTGGGCTCATATTAGTTTGAGTACATAATCAGGCTTAAAGTTGGCAGACATGTTCAGCTTCTGAGAGTACTGACATGTCTGTGACATTTTGTTTCAGTGTAAATAACACATCATCAGCTTTGTGGGTATTTGATTATAAGAACATTTATCACAATTTTGACCTAAGAAAGGTGTTCAACATAAGGTTAATACACTTTTGTGTTGCCGGTAGACAAATATGTGTTTGTAGTTAGTCTTATGTTTCACTTAAAAACACCAAAGCCAAACTTAGGAATTATAAAAATGATAGTGATTCATCCTTTTAGATAATTGATACTGTACTTGTTTCTTTGAGAATAAGTGGTTGATTATTCTCTTGTGTAAGGTCACAAATTTCACACAAATCCAGTCAATGGATTGTTATCCAGTCTGTCTGTGGAGAAAATTGGTCGACCAGTCGATGTAGTACTGAAGCTTTTCCTAGAGCCTCGCCGGTAGCATGGCTAAAACCTGAAATCCGACAGCAGACGGTAGACAGCAGGAGCCAGTGGCCTCAGAAAACTGCTTGTTCTCATAGCCTAGTGCAGGCTACGAGGAAAGACGAGCACAGGGAGAAGAAAGTGGATCAGCTGCCTATGAAGGTAAAATCATCTTGTGTCCTGAGGTGAAATCACTGCAGCTCAGTGTGCACCTGATCTGATTGAGGCCTTAGATCAGCACAATCCTGCAGCGCCAGAGATGGCTGGCTTACTCAGGGAGAGGGTGATTGATGGAGACAACAACCTCATTCTACTTTGGCAAGCAAATGAAAGGCACATTCATCTCATGTCAGAACACTCCGAAAAAGATATACATACAAGCGTGGGATCGGAAAGCTTATTTTACACAGTTTTTAATTTTCCCCATTTGCTTCCTCTCCCTCTGTAGTCTGACGAGAATAAATAGAGCTGGAACAAACTGCTGAATGAACGTTCGGCAAAACTAATATGTTTGTTGATGTTGTTGTCATTTTTCATCTAATTAACAGGTTCACATTGTGGGAAGATAGGAGAGATCAAATGTTTGAAAAGTACACTCTAATTTTGTCCTACACTATCAACATGAAGTTAGCAAAACTCTCACTTATGTGATTATTTTTCAATATTCCTAAATTAGTCCCTACAACCCCCTGCTCCAGTTATAACCAGGCTTGCCTGTATTTTGTATTCTTTGAACACTGGTTATGCACATCTGTTATCTGCTGCTCATCAAATTCATCATTCATGCTTGGTACCATGTTGTTGATCTTATTCTATCAGGCTTTGTCAGTAGTCTGCTTGACAGTGGATATTAAACACAGCTACTACGTGTTCAATTGAATCAGTGGTGTGCTGCTAAGAGATGTTGGGAAGTGCTTTTCAAGTAAAATGAAACATTCATTAAATCTGTGTTGTGTTTTATCGGCTACTCCAACTCTATTCCTAACTCTAATTTCCTGGTCTGCGGTTTGCCCACAGAAATTTCCTGGCCCAAACGTATTTTATTTTTATTTTTGAAGTTCAGGTGCTTCAAAAAAGAATAATAAGAAACAAGGATTAGGTACAAGTAGATAAAATGGTAAATGAAGATGTGTTGAAAACCTCTCATTTTTGTTTATTTTTGTCACGGGCTTTATTCGAAGTTTGAGCTGCAGATCACAAACTTCTGTTATGAATTACAATTTAATTTTCTCAGAGGTAAAACAATTACTTCCAGACAATACACGGCTGAGATTATTAAATTATTGGGAGGCTGAAGAAGGATGGGAGTCATGAAAGTGTGGGTGGGATAGAAGGAGATGTGAGGAGATGAATTTAGCAGCCTGGGCCTGGAACCACAGGTGACATCAGAAAAAACAGAAGAATCCATTAGGTAGGACAAAAAAGAGAGCAACAAGGCCAGGATGTCAGTTGGTCCTTCTCTGTTCGAGCCCCTGATTTGTTTGTGAACTGCAATGTCTTCACCTCTAATCTCATTCACGAGGTTTTCTTTTCTGTCAGAGAGTTTGCTTAAAAAAAAAAGTAAGCTACTCACACACACATTACTTGTGTAAAGATTTCCCCTTAATTAAAGGAACTCATCTTTTTAAAGTAGATTTTGTATTTACTTGGATTATATTTGTCTAATATTACATTTGTTTGATGATCTGAAACGTGAAAGTGTGACACATGCTAATAAATAAGTAAGTAAATAAATAAATGAATACATGAAAAGGGGACAAATGTTATAGGTTTCACGCTTACTAAACATAAGCTGAAAGAACAATAATTGCTCTAGACTGATTTTTGATCAATGAGCAAGAATGCTAATGGCAATTAAGAATTCAGGAACCATTTGTGGAATTGGTTTGTTTTCCCTTCATCCCAATACAAAGGAAATACATCTTCATATGTTATTTAATCTATTTAATAGAGAATGCAAATCTGAAAACAGTCATCACCTAAGCACACTCTGTGGCGTGAATAAAAATCTTGAATATCATGATGGCAAAAACGGAAGAATTACTTTTAAAGAAAATTTGTTAAAGCGGCACAAATGGATGTTTAATATGGAACGGACATGCATGTAAAAGTATAGCATGCACTAGTGTGATATACAAAGAAAAGCAAAGGGACAACTGTCTCACAGGTTTGTTAATGCAGGATGTGATCGGACTGTCTGTACACATTTACATAAAAAAACAACAACATAGGCCTTCATACAAAATGCACATTTGGAAGTTCACATGTGCAAAACAATGACTCTAGGAATTTAGTATGGAGAAAATTTGAATGGTCCAATCATCCTTCATCATGCTCTCTGCAGTTGGGTGAGTGCATGTGTGGGATACTACAGGATACTACAGCCTGGATGCCTGAAACCTTACAGGTTATGGATCTGGTGGCTCGCTAATGCCCAAATTCACTTACTTTGCAGTCAGGGAGTTTAGGCTTTTGCAGAGGGATGGTGATGCATTGCTCTACAGAAACGTGTTGGACTGAACTTGTACCACAAAACAAAAAGATAGCATCATTGCAAAACTGAATGCAGCATAATAAACGCCTTTCTCGATTATCTTATATTTGTAATCATTGCAAGTCAAAATCATAATTGAAAATAAAATGTGATTAATCAGCCTGCTGTACACTGCATTATATGTTATTTGTTGTTTTTCATTTATTGCCTTTCTAAATATAACTTTGTTTATCCCAATTTGTTTCCTCCCTCCTGCCGTCTAAACCAGAGTCATAACCTGTGTGCACTTGTCATTCAGAGAGAAACGAATATCTCGACTACTTTCCATTAAATCACGACCTCGAGGTCACACTGGGATGAAAACTGCCAACTGCCCCGAGTATGAAATGTGACTTACTCAATCCAAGATATAGATGTAGGATCATCAGAGGAGCCAAACAGCCGATTATGCGTAGCAGCATTTAAAAACACATTTTTATTACCACACTTCATCAACACGATTGATTTTTAGCTTAGATTAGGCCAGACAGTCTAAGCCTGAAGGTTCAAATAATAATTAAGATGATGGCTTGTCCTGGTGAGACAATTTTACCAAAAAGGATGAGGCTTATGAAAATTTACTGAAACAAAATGAACAGAGGAAATATTACACCCTCAAGCCTCAATGATATTGTCTCCATTGATTGCAATATTTGAGAGAAATTGAGCAAATATTTGATTTAACTCTTTAAATGCCAGCTTGTTTTCAGTTTTGATCAAATGCAAATGTGATGTTCAGTTTAGCTTTATAGTTAGTCAAAGCTGCACATAGTTGACATCGGTGACTCATATTTAATTATTTATGTAGCAGACATAATATCAGTTTTTCGCTCTTGAAAATCTTCAGAACTTGAAAATATTTTCTTTACTGTTGAATTTGGCCATGCTGTATAAAAACTGTAAAATACACATTGTGTTTGATAATAAATGTTTTGTCCTTGAGCTGTCACATGTCCACAAGTCTGTGCACACTCTCACATGCATTTGTGATGATTTCTAATTTAATTTACAACCCAAGCAAACAAGATGGCCAATTTGTAATTTTATTTTTTACATTAAAACTCTTTATGCATTAATAAATTAAACTCAGAATGCACTGCGGCCACTGGCCTACACAAGCATGTCTCTCTCAAGGCCCTTTCTCAATGTCAGCTAGTCTTCATGGTCAAGCATCTCATCAAAGTGTCATTGCTGTGTGTTGTCTGTGTGGCTGTGATAGGCGAGCAGGTTGAGAAGGAAACTGAAAAACAAAGCTGGAATCACCCGGAGAGTTGAATAACAGACAGACTTGGATCAATAGAAGGGATGGATACTTTATAAAGCGCTTAGGGCAAGCAGCTCATAATGATCACAGGAGTGTGTAAATTAGCTTATGGCACACAAAGACACTAATGAATCATTGCTTATAAGAGGGGAGATGAGTCTGGGAATAGGAGAAGGCACACGATAATGAAATATGCTCACCGTGGCAATTGAAATAAACTGAACTAGTTTTATCATCGGTGCATATTTAACTATACAATATTGTCTCAATATTAAAAATATAATATATCCAATATCTAATTACCAAAATGTCAAAGAAAACATGGGAAAACTACTTAAAAGGATGAAGTATCCATTGGATAATGGGTGGATATTTCAACTGAGTGAGCAGAGCTCTAAACGGGGCTATGAGATACTTTGTTGTTCTTGTTGAGAATCCTGTTTTGTGATGGATGATGTGTGGAAGTACACAACATCCTGAAAAACTTATGATGCATGTAAAATGCTGAGGACTTCTCATACCCGAACAATTTTTGGGGATTTATTTTGCAAAATGAAGCGTTGAAAAACACAGCGTTTCTGTTGTTGTCAACATGGACAGTTAAAACTCACTCAAGGTAGGCTAACAGGACATAACGAGAGCTAGCAGGACATATTGACAGGGAGACACTATCTGTCATCTCTTTCAGAAAACAGGACATTTTATGTGTCTGAACAGATACGGGTCATTTTTTGGGTTTGTGACGGCAAGATTAGTTTTGTGCGGTGGTCATAACTCAAATGTCTGTGTTCTTGTCTCGGTGATGGATATACAGGCAGAATTTGAATCATGTTGAAAAATGAAGTTAACTTTTTTTTTTCTTATAATTATTGAAACATTTCTTGCATGCTGCTTTGTTATCAACAGGATTTTCTGAGAGAACACTTTCTTCCCGAGTTAGTCCTGTGCCCCTTCTGCTTTTCATGGAATTTGGTAAATTATGCATATACCTGTGTAGCCTCAGGGAATTATATTGTACTTCAGGCCATGCATTATAAATGAACATGCACAACTGTAGGATTCGTGAACAGCTGGTGTCCTCGGGTAGGCTTAAAACCCAACTCGATTCATCGCCATGTTGCTTTCGTAATTCTATCTGCCTCGAAGCAGGATGCAGGGACACACATGTACTGCTGGCTGCCTGGATCAAATAAGCCTCTCTGAAATCCTTCCCTGTTGGCAGGACAGTGCACTTCAGGCCTACCTCATCAGTTTCCTAAATGTCCATAGCATTGCATCAGTTAGAGCTTTGTGAGAAAGCGCCTAAGCTCCTCTTTGACACTGTCATATCTGGATGTCTATTTGAGGGTTCCCCATTGACTGGGACCTCTCCATGGGCTCTGTTACTCAATCTGTTTTATTATTTTTTTTTCTCTACCTTGAATGTTCAACATCAATATTGTCTTCTTAAGTCTCAGCCTGGGGTGACGACGCACAAATGGGGCACCACTGCTGGCCACGAGAAAGCGAGTGAGAGGGAAACAGTGGGAGAGAGCGTGTGTGCAGCTGCCCATTGGTGTGTCTAGTGCAGAACTGATTTAAGGCCGCAGGCCACAGGAAGGAGGCTGCTCTACACTCAGGGCACGTCCCTGAAACCAGCAGCAGAGGAAGCACTATTGCCATTCAGCAGCATCGACTGCAGACGCCTAAATGAGTCTGTTCTGTCCTGCAATGCCCAACGTGGCAGTCCGCCACTTGCTCAACTTCTCTAGCTCCCCTCCCTCCTCCTGCTGCTTCATCTTTCCTATTTCTTTCAGTCACACATCTCCACCTTTACACTTTTAGCGTGTCTCTCCCTCCACACTTATGTTTCTATCCTGTCCATGGATTTACAGTCCATCCGATGACTATGCTCTGATCTGTTAGCATAATTTTATTGCAAGCTCCAAACTAGAAATGCCAACATCACATGATGATCAGAGTCACAAGGTGTGTAGTTTGTCATATGAATTTTTTAGGGTTTACAATACAGTGACCTGCAGCTATGACTGCTACATAAAACCACCAGGGTGACACATGCTCCAAAGGAGGTTCTTTAGCTTGCTGTGTTTGCTTTGCTCTTTCATGCTTCTTTATATTAATGTATGTGTGTCATTCTCATTATCAGCCACTACTTTATTTAGAAGGATGTGTCTATTTACCTCTGCTGGCTGAAGAAGGTTTAACCATTAAACTTCTATATACCTCGCATAGCATGACTGTGAGTTGACTGTGTAAGGCCCGGTCGGTCATAATATCTTCCACTTACTGGCCAAGTTACAAAAAGGCACAGCTCATAAAACGTGTCAGTTCAAGTGTATCCTGCTAGAATGAACATAGTAGCATATCTAATTACCAGTATACTAACCCAGTTTCTTTTACACCAGCCATTCTCAGTGTCTGTCACCCAGTTTCCATTTGTACTGCTTTTTATAGAGCTTTCTTCCCATACCTTTCCAATGTTTCTTGTTATTTCACTCTCTGTGCACCGTTTCTGCCTTTAACAGATGTACTTGTGAAAATAGCTCTTACTGAAATTTGTCACTGGAAATGTTGACAAAAATGTTCTGGCTGCTAGATTAATTAACAATGGAAGGATTACGGCTTTGTTTTGATTAAATCTGTTTGCCTGCCCGAATCGTGCCGTATTTAATATACACTAACGCGTGGGTTCGTAGCTAAAACGGTGAGGATTTGTTTCTTCATGCTTGCATATTTATGGTATCACTGGGTAGAACTTTTCACCTAATGTCCCTTTGCCACCTGGGGGTTGATGGAAGAGGAGTGGGTTAGTATCAGGGACGGTGTGATGACAGCTCGTGAATTCTAAAAGCATTATCTGTCCCCTGCAGCCAGCCTGGGCAGCTTCCTGCCGCCTCTCATCTCTCCTGTGTGTTGCATTGAATATGGCTCTCCAATTGGGGTCACGGCATAGACCGATAGGAAGCTATATTCCTTCATAACTAGAGGCAAAGCTACAGAGTTCAGTATTAAGAACAGAGTTGGCAGATCTGACCACAAGCTGACTGGCAGACCAAGAATCTCAAACTTATAAACATTCGAAAACAAAAAAAAAAAATGCCTTAGGGGATGCATCATTCTCCTGATTTACTACTTTAATTTCAGTCTGTGATATATCATCCAGAGTAGTGCTCTCTAGTGGTCCAGTTATGAGCGCCTGCTTCCAAATAAACTGACACCTTTATTCTGAAAGTCTTCTATCTTTGCATTTGCAGACTGAAATTTAGCTCAGCTCATTTAAAACACCAAGACGCACCATCTAGGTGCTTCTTGGTATGTAGTTTGGCTTGCTTTTTTTTGTTCTACTACTTTTTTTTTTTGCTCTTTATTGCATTACACAAGTTTAATATGATCTGTTTTCTGTTCAAAGTCAAATAACAGCTGGAAATAATACAATATTATATCTCTTGGTATTTTTTTTTATTTATTTTTAATCAAAACTCTAAACACCCAAAGATTATGAATTTGCTATCAAATAAGAGTGCAAAGCAAATTGTCAATTTATAAGATAAAATTAGGTCATTTTGATATTATTTGCAATGGAAAATTACACGCAAGTGATGAACACAACAATTTTTTTGTTGATAATCTAATCCTTTTAGCATTAAAACCAATTTTGTTTATATGGTGAAGGGAAAGTCAGCACATAAAAAAGTGAAAATGATTATAAGATTTTAGGCTTACATCAAAAAGAGTTCATTCAAAGTCCAGGCACAGACACTCAAGGTAAGTTTGCCTGCTTTTTGTCCAAACCTGTATGAGGGTGTCCTAAAATCTTTAGGTTAGACATTTTAAGTTGTTGTTTAAGTAGTTTTTGCTACAGTGGATTCTTCTAAAACAAATGTCAGACTGGTGGGTGGCTTTACACCATTGTAGTGGGTACAGTGCAGCAACTCTTAGCTGCTGTCTTGCTCATCCTTCCCTTTTTCTCCCTTTTCCCCTGATCACCTATAGGGATTGATGATCGTGCCAAAGCAAAAACAGAAAAATCCATACCTCTCTCCTGCCCTTTTCATTTTGCATTGATTTCGTGGTGAAATATCAATCTGCATATGTCATGTACTATTGCAATGCTCAAAACATGTTCAGAGGTAAATTATCATAAAACTGCTTTTTGAGGGCATTTTTACAAGCTTTTCCCCCTAGCTTCTCATTTGTAGAGGAAGGTAAGGTTAAATTAAAAAAAAAACCCTAAATGCAAGTTCTGGTGAGTTAAACTTATAGGATATAAATAAATTGAATGAGTACACTTTAAGTTGCACTGACATATCTACACATGAATATGAACACATGATTGGGGTGCAGGTTTGCAGCTACTCTTGCAACTGCAGTTAGAATGGGATAAAAGTAGCAGTTTGTTTGTTTGTTTGTTAGCTTGTTTGTTTCACCATGCACATTTGATGTTGTTAAGTAGTGGAAAAATATTGTATAAGATATGATGATTTTCCTAAATAGGTGGGAGAAAAATAGTATTGTCATCTCGCAAAATCTAATGCGGAAATGGAACAGATGTTACTTGTAATAATAATAATAATAATAATAATAATAATAATAATAATAAGCGGCTCAGTTAAATACAGCCATTACTAATTTTATTATGACTGAAATAGATTTTTTTCTTCCTGTGGTGAAAATAAAGACCGGACTAAAAGTGAGGCTTATTTTTCAGTGCAGATAAATCACCCACACTTTATTCTTCCACAGCTACGATATCCTGAGATGGTCATGTTAATCTTAAACCTTTACCACAGGAGTGTAGACTTGCCTTTGGCTCGTTTTGGTATGGGGTTATAGAAAGGGATGGATCAAGTAACTTTGTAACTTCCTAGTTAAACAATATGCATGTTTTTTATTAGGTTCAATATGAATGAACACTTGTTTCTGAACATCTTTTCGGCGAGCTTTATCTACCCACTGTTTTTGCAATTACTACTAACAAATGTTTTCAGTTGAGAACGTGCAGGAAAACTGAAGCCCAAGGGTAATATCTTACTGTGCAGATGGTCCAAGATACATGAGAACAATTTCATAAGGTCTTTTCATAATGTAGCTTCATAATGTAGCTACTGCTCTGCAGTGGTTGTGTATATTTTAATATACACCCCGCAGCTTGCTCATCAGGGGTGTTTTTACTACATCACAAGCGTACCACTCACAAATATTTTTTCATCAAAACATGGTGGATTATTTCTTTTAACATACCATATGCACATGTCATGGTGTAGCTATTTGCACACATGTTTATCTCAGGGGATTTAGTCAGATAAATATATGAAATTTCACATATGTTCTTATTTTTAAACAAATTTTCTGATGGGAAGTTCTTAGTAGTTCTGGTACTTTTTTAACTTTTAAACATTCAGAACAAAGTTCTCTTTATTTCATGTATTTAATTTAGTCCAGTCCACAGTATATGATGTGAAATATCTCCACATGATGACATTTACGAGCAACAGCCCAGTTTATTCAATGTAGGGCAGGTCGTACAATAGAGATTCGAGTCCTCTGGGCAGTGTTTTGGTGGGAAATGGATTCTGTACCTTTGGCGTGTATACAGCAGCCTAAAGCTTTAAGGCAGATAAAAGAACAGAAAGAAAAAAGGAGGAGGAAGAGGGAGTGGAATGAGGGGAGAGCAGGGCGAAGGAACATCCAGCAACAATATCCTTTTTGCTGAAACTTTACATATGTCAGCACTTCAAAAGTTTTCCTATTACTATTTATCCCACATCCCCTCCAAGAGCTCCAGATATTCATTTGATCTAACCTTTTATTCTGTTCCTACTATAATAGTCTCAAGCTACATGCATAAGATGCATATATTCTTTAAAACCTTTTGCAAGTAATTAGAGACAAGTGGATTTCCGGGCCGAATGAAACATTGCTTTGAGCACAACAATTGATTCGTCTTTGTAAAATTGCTTTGCCACCGGAGGACTTTCAGGACAAATCTAAGCTGGTGGAGTAGCAGTGCTCCCAGTATCTCTCTTTGTCTGTTATCATTGCACAGTAGCAGTATCTGTTATATAGTAGAGTGTTCCTACAGAGGAATGGGCAAAATATGAAATCTACAGGTGACGAACTAACAGAACCAAATTGTTTTCTATTGGCTCTATAATAGGATGTTTTTGCCTAGATGGCCAAATGTTAGAATAGTTGGACACAGGCCCATCCATTCCACTTTTGGAAGATGTGAGCACATACATATGAACACATTTCTGACAGTGAAGATTCAAGGAGCAGAGGAAGTGAAGGTGGAAGAGTTTAAAAACCTGGGGTCAACCATCCAAAATTAAAAGACAGTGCACAGGAGAGGTTATAAAGAGGGCACAGGTAGGGTGGAGTGGGTGGAGAGGGGTATCAGGGGTGATTTGTGACTGAAGGAAAACGGCAAGAGTGAAAGGGAAGGTTTACGAGTTGGTAGCGAGACCGGCGATGATGTATGGTTTGGAGACGGCGGCGCTGACAAAAAGAGAGGAAGCGGAGCTGGAGGTGGCAGAGTTTAAAGATGCTACAGTTTTCACTGGGAGTGACCAGAATGGACAAGATTAGAAATAAGTATCTTTAAGGGACAGCTCAGGTTTAGCCTTTGGAGACAATGTTAGGGAAGCAAGGCTGAGATTATGTGAACATGTGCAGATGAGGCATAGTGGATATTTTGTCCAAAGGATGTCAGATATGGAGCTGCCAGGAAGGACAAAAAGAGGAAGACCATAGAGGAGATTTGTGGATGTAGGGAAAGAGGACATGCAGAGGGTTAGGATGAGAGAGGAGGATGCTAACGATAAGCTGAGATGGAAATGGATCGACTATGGTGAGCAGCAAAAAAAAGCAGTGTGCACAAAGGTCATTTGTGTGCAGTTCTCTCTTCTTAAATTGTTTGTAATCAGTTTTCTCAGAATTTTGACAATTGCAGTGAAATAGACTGCTATACGCTCTGCTTATGACGCAAAAAATATAGCTTTCAACAAGTGCTCTCCACGACTAGATGTTTATATTCACTCAAAGGCAGCGTGGTAAGTTGGCATGAGCTGAAAGTTGACATGGCAGGCACTGAATCTGCTAACAAAAGAGGACAATTTCATTGTGGTGCAAAGCGCTTGGGTTGATCTCTGGGGAGAGGTTTAATTCCCCCCTGAGTAAGGGTGCCATTTAAATGCAATGACACGAGATTAATGTTCATCTTGAAGTGACATTTGCTTTCTCATTTACTGTGAAAATTGTCTCGGAATATTCGGTGGTAGGTGTTGTTTTGAATGCTGATGAGCTCCCAAAGCTGTTCAAAGTATGTGCGGTGACAGTATGAAAAATGTTGGATGTGCTATATAAAGAGGAAGGGGATCTAGCTGAGTAAGGGACAAACAGTAAAACAAGATCATCAGCACATTGGGACTCTCAACTTTGAAACTGTGCAAATTTCAAACTTAGTGTATGCTGGATAAAGGACTGTTCTCAGCATTAATATCGGGACTGCAAAGGGAGAGACCTGATCAGAAACATGATTTATAAAGCAATATATGGTTGCTTTACTTAAGGATTCTGAGGAGGACAAAAAAACAAAAATGTACACATCTTTTGATGCCCTGTGCAATTTAAAGGCTTAGATTACCTGGTGATGGTCTGTGTGTTTGTGCTTCAAATAAACCCATTCATTTTTTTCTTTCTCTCCTCTGACTCATATTTCCTGCATCTTTCTTCCCCCCCCCCCCCCCCCCCCCCCCCCCCCCCTCCCCCCCACCCCCCCCCCCCCCCCCCTTCCT